>JZLH01S0027325.1:21186-32657 GCA_001188425.1 Eucidaris tribuloides | reverse complement strand
TGGATGATAAAATAGCCCAGATCTGCACACAGTAAGTCTTTGAGAGGAAATGGGCAGGTGAATCTGGTCAATTGGAATGCTTGTAGATTTTCACTTTTTTAAAGCACTAAATCATCATTTTGAAATAAAAATTTTTCAGGGCTTCATTTTTAGACCTTATCAAAGAAACTTGGAGCATGGAGGATTATGTAGCTCACATTTTTTAACTGTGGTAATAGCCAGTGGCTTTAAGCGGGAATGATAAATCAAGGAAATGAATTTGAATTACAGGGCTGTTAATTTTAGAAAGGTTATGGAAGATTCTGGAAAATTCAAGCAGATGAAAGTGCAACCTCTAAATGGCCGTACTTTTTTTTGCAATATTTCACTCATAATCTTCTCAGCCAGTTATAAAATCTTGGCTCCTTTAAAGGCATCATTTGAAAATGTTTCCAGTTTCAAAATATTGAGCCACACGATACCGCATGCTACCAGTTTCTATGATGAGGTCTAAAAAATGAAGCCCTAAAAAACTTGGAGCTCAAAACGATCTTATGTGCTTTTAAAAGTGAAAATCTGTTGGGAATTTTGTGTTCTAGTGTATTTACATCTCCATTCAAGTACTATCAGATACACTGTATGTCTGATAGCAAAGTTTGACTTTTTTTTAAATGGAGCTCACACACTGGGTGATTTCAAGTTTTGGATTAGGGTCTGTGTTAGCGTTATCTTGATAATAACACGAGTTTTAATCCGAAACTTGAAATCGATCCGTGTTAGCGAGTTGACCCCAACATTATGACGCACTTCCGGAAGATGGTGTTGTAGATAGTGTTAAAAATCGTCTGCTGAACCGAGCTGGGTTGCTGGTGTTAGCGATTTACATGCGTTTGTCCCATTCACTAACATTAGACCGTAGGGATTGACTTTTCAAGTTCGTTTGTTAGTGTTCGTGCTATTTCTTTTTCGGCTTACCCAGCTAGGTCGCACAATTGTACGTGTAATGTCTAAGGCGCGGTAAGCAGCAAGAAAAATTATAATATTCAGATTGTGAAAGAACTAAGACATAATGAAATGAGTCAAATACACAAAATTGAGAGGGAAGTACATGCCTTTCCGACAGAGGTACATTTGTAGTACGATTGTTTAAATTTCATAAAGAAATTACAACATTTCTTCAAGTTTTCCGCGGTTATTGTGTTCGTCGAACAAGGGATGTGACGTCACGCTCGTGTTAACGCTCGTGTTAAGCTATCGATTACAGAATCCATAATAGCCATTTATCCGAGTCGCAGTGTTGGAGTTCAGTTCTTGAGGTGTACTGTATTAACAAATTAACAATAACTCTAATCCCAAACTTGCAATTACCCAATGTTGTTGTATAGTGTCTATGAGTACGAGTACGAGTACAGTACGAGTACGGTCTCGATTCAAATTTAAACCAGATATAAAAAGCTTCGTTGCAAACCGCACTGAATCCACTTTACACCAACATTGACTTATTAAAATCAACACAATCACCACCTAATTATCTATAGCGATAGTATAACATTTGAAGCCAAATTACACGAGCAAGGACGAAATATCTTGGGTTTTACTGTTGTTTTTTTTCCATAGGCGCGTGTACAAAAAAAAATGCATTTTCTCCAAATTTACAAAGGTGGATTTAGCCTTATTGAAATTAAACTCTTCATTTCGACTCGAACTCGAAGTCACGGCACAATGTAAGACTGATATGATGATGCTTTATTTAACTGCTGATTCAAAATCGACACTCGTCGACTCAACTCAAGCACTGCTTTCAAATGCATGCGCACTTGGTACCACAGTAGTGCTAAGTGTGTGAGTTTCCATATACAACGAAGTATATGCCAAAAGTGACGATCTAAAAGACAATGGGTAAAACCCATCACAGCAAACCTGGATAGAATTTTATTACTATTCACTCACATTTTCATTTGATTTCCCCGAAAACAATCTGTCAGTTTCTTTGAAACTTGAAACCGGTATGTTACCGATAGGGGAGTCAGTATTCTACAGCTGATTAGGTTCCTACGTAATTTGAGTAACAATAAAAAATATCCACTGGAAATTTGACTTTCTACCCCGCCGCCAGGATAATCGTTCGGTGCGAACAAGTCGCTGTAGGAATTACCAGCTTGCTCAAACAGTGTTCCGTTACAGAAATACATGGCCCCCGTTTTATTGACGAACACATTCGAACGATGTGAATTCTGGATTGGTCTCGGGAGACTTCACGGGAAATTAAGGCTAAGACTACGTGCTGTTATTCAGCTTGATCTAGTGACGATGTTGAGTAGGTGGATTACAACTTGTTTTTGTCATATTGTCGCTAAGATGACAAAACCTTTTATCTCAAACATGGTATGTACAGAAAAAACAAAACATTATGACATTCTCAAGGTTTTTCGATGATTCTAGCGTTGCTGTATTATCCAGAGGTGTCGATTCTGGGGGTGGGGATGGGGTGGTTGTGGGGGGAGGGGGGAGGGGGAGGGGGGGCAAACATATCGTTTTGTACCTCCGATAATTTGGACAACTTGAAAAACTTCATTAAACGTAATGCCAGAATACGTTTAAAACGCAGTGAAAGGTACTACAAAACCATTAAACTTAACATTGAAACACTTTTTTTCAATTGCCCCCAAAACGTTTATTACAATTTTGCGCGCAGAGCGCGTCGAAAATGTCTACACTTTTTTTTAATTTTTCCTCCGAGTCAAAAAAAAATGAATGTCGCCACTGCTGTTCTCCTCAAGAATAACAGACATTATGATGTAGGCCATAACCAATAATGTGGTGTTACTGCATTAACGAATAGTTCCCTATCAGTGAACACGCATGCGTATTTGATACAATAATCCTTACTTTACATTGCAATATGGAAACGGTGAGGATCTGTATGAATATGATATTTCGGTGAAATATTAGGAAAAGATAACATAATGTGAACAGAGATATGATGAGATATAAAAGTAATTATTGTTGATCGTCTTCCACTCACAGATACGTGTTATCACTTGCGTGTTTTTAGTGGGATTTGTAAAGGTTATTCTTCAAAGTAGGTCCTCAGATTACCCACTTAATCGATAATCGTAATTATTTTCCCATGCAAACGAACTGATAGCCCAGGTTCGAATCTACAATCTTGAAGATGTACAGTTGGTTTTATGACGCCATTTTGCACTTGCATAGCTGGGATTGTAGTCGTCAAATTTCTGCGAATTCGACAGGTACACACAGGATCTCTAGCGTAATTCTTTTGCTACCACTTTCTAAATATCACATACAACGTTTCTCACAATGCTATACTGAGAAGGTTAAGGTACATTGTGTAGGTGGTAGATGATAAGTCCATGACTAACAATACAACTGCCTATCCGGCCCGGCTCGAACCGCCAATCTTCCGCGTGACATTTTTAAAGTGTTCGTTGGCGCCACTCCACTTGCTGGGTTTCGTATTCATTGGATTTCTGTGAATTTACCAGCAACAGTGAATTGTGAATAAACTTCAGGGCGTAGGAAGTTATGCTAGAGGTCACGAAGACAAGGCTGTCAAAAATTGTTCAGCGAATTTGCTGATTTCTTAAATCAGAACGGTATTAAAAAATATCCGGAGATATAAAAAGAAAGTCTTAAAAATGATATAATTTTGATTATAACAAAATATAAAGCATATTTGTTGTAGGATCAGTTATTCTATTTTATGATTATTCCCACGAATGTTTTAAAATCATTCAATGTGATAAAAGTACACACGTGACACACACACACACACACACACACACACACACACACACACACACACACACACACACACACACACACACACACACACACACACACACACACACACACACACACACACACACACACACACACACACACACACACACACACACACACACACACACACACACACACACACACACACACACACACACACACACACACACACACACACACACACACACACACACACACACACACACACACACACACGTGGACGTACAAATTATAAACCATCTCGTTCGCAAGTTCCTGCTTTACGTCTTATCTTCCACAACTTTGATGTACGACGTACATTACAGAAGATTGTTATTTCGGCAGGGCAGACATATTGTAGGGATAATTACGTTGTCCTACGGGCTTGCCAAACCATTGCCTCTCTAAATTAGCGTTATCAATCAATACATTCGCCCATGCCGTGGAAAAACAATAAAGAAGATGAAGAAAACGGGGGATTTCTTTGTAGGATTTTGAACGACGCTATTAGCTAACGGACGTTTTATTTGTATTCAAACAAGAATGCTGTCATTGAAATCAGCCTCTCCTTCGTTAGCATATTACAAGGTCATATAGGCAACATTTACAATTTCGCTTCCTTTTCAATCACTTATAGTGGTCAAGTGACCAACTGAACTTCAATCCGCATTGAACAAATGAGAATAATCTGCCTCAGTATAGTAGTTGCTGATTTCTAATCGTGCTTGAGACGGATTTCAACTTAACACGCTGCCCTGCTCATTTCCTCACATTTTCACATTTTCACCTTACCAGCGATTCTCATAGAAAGCTGATTCCAATTTACAGTCGACCTTCTGTCTCCATATTTTAATAGCTGAGACCATGTTTTCCCCGCCATCATAAAGGGAGGATGAATAAATTAAAAATCAATGTTGAAATTTAGAAGAAAAAAAAAAGACGGCCGCAGTTTCTGTTGTGTGTAGAATGCACTTGACTTACATTTTTACGAGTTTGGATTTGTCTGAAAGTGTGCCGGACACACGAAGAGTATTTAATGAAGGGCAGTGGCGTAACAGCTCGGAGGAGGAGGGGGGCGGGGGGGCAGACTGCCCCTGAAGAATTTTTAGCGGGAAAATTCGCCAAAACACCGAGATAATCGAAAGAAAATACAAACATTTTTGGCTTAGTTACCGGGATTTTTTTGGCACTGCCCCCCCCCCCCGATAACAGCCACCTGTTATGCCGCTGATGGAGGCTTGGGCGAGCAGACACCAATATTACCGCACATATTACGATTATGACGTTATGAGTGCTGTGTCAACATGGCTAAATAGAATCTCTCGTCTTCCATGTCAACCGCAGCTTTCAATGAACACATCACGACCAAAGTGATGAAGATGAGTTAGTGCAAACATTTGTGGTTAATGTCCTCTTGCAGATGTTCCATTCGTCATTTTGATTTTAATTAGACGCGTTATTGTTAAACATTATATGTTTTTCCAATGTGGCGGCATCTGTAATTTTGTTTGTGGTGGTTTAACAACTGTGAAATCGATAGCAAGACGGTGAGAATATTGTTAATCTTTTTCCTTACACAACAAAAACTGGGGTGTTAAATTTAACACCAAGGGTGTTGCACAATATGAATACCGGAAAAGTGTTGATTTTTCACCACCCTTGGTGTTAAAACCAATGCTCTTGGTGTTTGAAATAATTCGTTTGGTGTTAATATTTTACACCACGTCTGGTATCCATATTGTGTAACACCCACGGTGTTAAATTTAACACCCTAGTTTTTGCAGTGTAGCTATATTACGAATACGTCAAAATAGCTGCTTCAGTTGTCGCACAAAACATCTTTTAGGGAAATGGCAAGATTGGAAGTAGTCCTCAATATAGGATAGGATACTCCCAGAATGAAGTATACTGTTTAAAGTTTATAATGTAGAAATGGCATCAGTCATACATTTACTCTGTCGTACAATTATTATCAGAAAATGATGTGAAGCTGAAATTTGGTGTGCAGCTTTAAAGATTGGGTTATTGATTTGCAGGGATGTGCAAGTCCATTACTTCCCTTCATTATCGATACCAAACGGTAGTTTAGTACTTACAAATGGTGTGTTGAAAGTCTGAGATCCATACGTCATGAATTTGTTGTTTAATGAGAAAAACTAATAACGACATGTTACCAGAATGTTGTTCTTTCTGTGAGTTTCAATTTTGCTCAAAATGCGAATTGCGGTTACTGTGCACCGTAGCAAGACGAGCGCAGCCCTCTGATTGGTCAATCGGCTATCCCCTGCGCGACCTTTGGCTAACGGCTGATCGGACCATTTTGGAACGGCACATGCACGTTTGACGTCGCGGATTTTTTAAATTTGCTCCTGAGCAAATGGAAAAAGGATGAAGTGTAACCGTCCAGATTTTCACCAAAACTCAATATTTTACCCCAAGTCTCCATGAGAGGTGTTTATTTATATTAATCTTCACATTGGATATGATTTCAGCTGATTTGATTCATATAGATGTTTTTTGACGTGCAAATCAATAACCCAATCTTTAATGGGATCAATCACGGCTAAAAATAAATTAAATACTGCACTTCTCAAGTAAACCAATTCAAGACAAAAATTCTTCCAGCCAGGATATACACCCCAGCCAATGCACGTTTTTGTAATGTTTCAATTCATTTGGTCCTCGAGGCACTTCTGAGTTTTCCCAATCATGTCACTGCCCTTTAACGAATGTTTAACATGTGCAGGGCTGCCACTCAAAATTTTAATTTTCCCCTACGCTGCATGCGTATTTTCCCCTACGGACACTACTTTTCCCCTACGCCCAATAGGACAATTTTTCCCTCCGGAGCTATGTTTTCCCCTATAAAAATCCACTTTTCCCCTACGAAGGTACGTTTTCCCCTACAAAATAACCTTAGTAAATGCCAGAAATTTATTTCAATTGAGAAAGTTGACATTGTGATCACCTCGATACTGCGGCACGCGCGTGTTACGGTTTTAGTAATTATACGATATAGTGACCAACTTGGACAATAGACTTACCCTAATAATGTCTACAGACAAAATATACAATATGTGAGTTCTTAGAAAATCTTTGAGGATTTAAGAATATTTTTTGAATATTGTCAAAAATCTCTATAAATCATCAAAAATCCCTACTTTCCCCTACGGAAGGTCATTTTCCCCGTAGGGATTCCCTACTCCCTACGGTTGGCTAAAATTCCCTACGGTAGGGATTTTCCCCAAAGAGTGGCAGCCTTGAACATGTTTAATAATGCAAGGCACATGACGAATACAACAAATTGCTACACCATGGTTACACCATCCGTGGGTGATATACTGTTCAGAGCGTGGAGTGTAAATAACTGATCTTTGAAAAAAAAAATAATCAATCCATGAGATAAATATATGTTGTTACAATGTTGTGTGTGACATGTGTCCTGGCTGGCTTAAAGATATTTCAAGGTGTGAGATCATTACTTTAACCACGCGATGGTTGGATTACGGCTAGAAGAAACAAATTTCACACTCGCCCGCCCACGCGCCATCCTCGATGCATTCTGGCGAGCCTCCATTCAGCATTGAATGGTGGCGGATGTTGTTAAAGACCAAAACTGGGATAAAAGCTCCAAATCAATAAGTATCTATATCCATCGATTCAACGTTATTGTACGCTACCCATTTCACTTTGTCTCTGCAGCGGAACTAGTATAATGCTTCAGGTGTAAAGACTTTGTGAAAGTCTAGATAAAATACGGAAATTTCTTAGAGAAATTTTGTAACCAACTATAGTATTTTCTGAGGTGTTATTCATTTAGATATTAAGGTAAGATGTGGAAATAAATGGAGATCATACAATTTGCTCAATTGTATCAGATATTATATGTATGAGACAACACGGTGTCTTGACAAAAAGGCGGAAGTCTTTTGAAATACACCATCTTATCAGGAGCAACAATGTAATCTTCAAATGTTAGTTCTTGTCTTTTTAAACCCCATTACCTCTATTTAAAATCAAAATTTAGAATAAAAACTAGAAATAGATCATTATAAAAATAAAGCACAATAATCGACAATGAAATGAGCAAAGAATTATAAAAAAGTGCATGATTTAACTTGTTGGATTCAGTTTTAATTCAATGTTAAAACTTTCGGTTTTATTTAAGATACGTCAGTTTGGGGGATAATTTGACGCTTGGAATTAGTTTCCTGTTTTTGACAGGAAGAAAGACAACAAACTTTTTTTTAATTTCATTTTTAGGATGAAGCGTTAAAAGGGCAATGAAGTCAATGAATTAAAACATGTACCGAAATATTCACTGGCTACATTGTACATTCAGGTAGGAAGGATTTTTTGCTTGAAATTGTTTTCTTGAGGAGAAATAAGTGTTCATCTACCAGCATTGAATTAATATCCGGCTCTGATGAAAGTTGATCCCAAAGTAATCATCACAACCAAATTAATTTCATCGTCACAGCGATTCCTGATAATAATTGTACAACAAGAAATTGAGAAGACATGTTTGACTGTGAAATTTTCATATTAGAAAAATTTAACAGTATATTTGATTCCGGAAGCATTTTGTTCTTAATTGAGGACTACTTCCAATCTTGCCTGTAAGAAATGTGATGTAGGTGTTTAATCCAATGGGAAATAATAAAAACAGCAAGGTGAACGTTATTTCGGTGCTACCTCTTTCTGCAAATGTAGGTTAAGGAACAGGGGAATTGCGTGTGGGTTTACCGAATGCCACCCCACTGAATATTTGATAACAGCTTTTTAAATTTCATTACGATATCTGAATATCCGTAAAATTAACTTATGTTGGGCTGCATAGGAAACTGACAAGCGTAAGACCTTCTAATATAGCGTTTCATTAAAAAGTATATGTTTGTCGGTGCTTCAAGCATATTTGGAATTATCAATGTTTAAAATAATGAATATATAAGAAAAATGTTTTATTTCTTCGTGTAAATAATAACACTTGGATACATCTTTCATTTCTGCATAATATTCCAAATGAACAACAATACATTAGTTTTCAACATTTCCAATATATATTACGTACATTAACAGGCTTTAATACTTATTTTGTCGTGTATTAAGCAACGAAATCTTTGAATTTATTAACGTCTAATTGACATTTTAAAGTACATTTTTTTTTTACTCATTACTGCATTGTATTTTATTTACAAGCCCCTGCGTGAAGTGTCAATCCTAAAAATTGCATTGGTTTAACCGGTCGAGGACCATCAGAAAAAAAACATAATACCGCTTGTAAAAACAATCAATATCTTGTTGACGAATATTTTAACAACGAGGCAAAGATTATTATTGATGCCTCACATTAACGTCTGTAATAACTTCTACTGGGTAAACACAATATGGCGAGTCGAGTCTATTCACTCAATCTGTTGGCCAGTCCAGGCAATTTGACCTTTAATTTCCAATAAGATAGTTGACTATCAATCAATAGGCCTAAAAGGGCAGATAAGTATTTCTGCCACTCGCACGCACAGCAGAATTATCTTCACAATTGTTATTGAAAGCTATGATTGTTTGCACGAGTGTTATGAGTTCTTTACACGAAAGGTATCTCATTAATTTAGGTTCATTTTCAATAGAATCCTGGGTGCTTTGAAACACACAAAAACAAAAACAATTTAAAGAAATTACATCTAACGAATTGGCTGATTAGCTGATTAGGTACAAGGTATGAAAATGTCAAACGACCTTTTTTTTTTTTACAATACTTCAGACAAATTACATGTATGATTCATCTGAATTAAATATCAACGAGTTACATGTACATGTTAAATATCATCAAGTTACATGTATGATTCATCTAAATTAAATATCAACGATATTTTTCATGAATTAACCGTCTGAGGAAATTAATGCTAATCTGTAATGGGCTAAAGTAGAACTGCGTTTCTAAATTTATATTTCTGAAAAAAGATTTAATAGTAAAAAAGATCTATCATGAGTTATGATATGGATGCATTTCCTGTGTTAGCCATTAATTGATTACTTAATAATAATAATAATAATAATAATAATAATAATAATAATAATAATAATAATAATAATAATAATAATAATAATAATAAATGGAATTTTATAGTGCCGTTATCCATTTTGTTTAAATGCTCAAGGCGGTTTATACAAAATAACAGAAAGACAGAATAGCGACATAACAAAAATAATTTGCACACCACAAAAAAAAACAACTAATTAATCAATATATCACTTTAATTATTTATCTATTATTTACTCATTTGTCTAGTTGTGGAAAACAATATATTTTTGTAGAAATACTTCAGACGTATGCATAAGTTCCCGCCATGCTATAAGTGTGTCTGCTAAGATCTAAACACTAAGCCATAAAAAAAAAATTGTATTTCAATATGATTAAGTGTATTAGCCGTTTGAGGGCTAATGTTGCATCTGTGCGCATAATGTACAATTAAATTGGACAATCGTAATAACCATTTTCTCCTTTACCTTTGTATACAGAAGGCACTAAAAATAGCTAGTGTGCTCTAAGTAGCACCAATACCAAAAATTAATGTTTTCAGAACGACAATAAGGAAAGTACATTTCAAAGAAAAGATATAAAGAACAATAATTGTCATTACTATCCCTCAGAAATTTAGCGTGTAAAGGGTTAAATTGTGAAAATTTATATGTGTACCCAGTTTTGCCGTGTCCATTTTCCATCGACTGTTGTGTTACAGTTGATCGTGCGCGTTGATGTATAAGTCATATGTCGTGCTTATCTATGCATATCTTGTCATGCAGTAGTGACATAACTTTCTAAAATTTTGCATTTTAGGGTGATTATTTTCCCACTCAAGCACTACTCTCTAGCTTAAATATCAAAGTTTGACTTTTTTCATTGAACCTCCATAATGTTAATTGTGTCTTTAATACCACCTTGCAAAGACCGCGCTCGCGTGTATTCAAGGTTTATTGATTTCTTATGCCATTTCTTCATAAGTGAATTCATGTTGGGAAAAAACTGCTATACAGTCAGGTAATTTCACTCGTACAATTCATCACTCTCGTACCACGAGGATTGAGTGACTATCGTAACCACACAAAAGTAGAATCTCTATTGAAGTTGAATGAATGACTTTATGAATGATGAGAGTGGTTATGAGCTTGGCATATCTTGCACCTTCAATCGCATAATTATTTCAAAAGTTCCCGACATGGGTGGCTGAACGTATTATAATTTGTGGTGAGAGCAGAGAAGAAAAGCGGCATAATGACTACGAAGAACTTAAAGGACAGTAACATTATTTGGAGAAGTAGAAAAAAAACGCTTCAAAAACCAAGTGAGTTGATAAGAACCATGCAAGTACTGGCAATAGTGTATATTTGGGCTGGAAAAATTTGTCTTGAATTCGTTTGTAGCTCCTGGTGACCCCATGGACAAATTTTCGCCATGCTATTCTATCCTGTGAGAGCATGCTCAGCTCCCTCAAAGAATTTCTAGTTTCTTTAGTAATTCCTTCCAACCATCTATCCTCTGTCTTCCTCTTCTCCTTCTGCCTTATACTTTCCTGAGCATGATGTCATGCTCCATACCCTTCGATATCATTCGTTTACTTGAAAATAAACAGCATTAATTTACCTATATTGAATTAATCTCCGACTCCGTAGAAATTGATCCCATACAAAGCTACAAAGCAAAATTT
>JZLH01S0027323.1:131683-145277 GCA_001188425.1 Eucidaris tribuloides | reverse complement strand
TGAAATTATCCTTATCTCATGACATGTTTGACTTTGTAGAGCACCATTTATCAGGATTTCTGCAGTCATGGAAAACCTGGAAAATTTGGTGGAGTTTAGAATGTATTTTCCAGGCCTTGGAAAAAGTCATTAAATAGAAAATCTGTAATAAGTCATGGAAAATCTTTTATCTTTATTTCTTGTGTGTTGAAATATTTTGATCAAAGATTGCAAACTGAATAGTTACATTTATGTACACTTGTTTCACACTATATTTCTTAAAGTAAGTCATGGACTCTGAAGATTATACCATGGAAAAGACATGGAATTTTTCTTTTCTTTTAATGTGCAGGAACTGTGATTTACAGTATTAACATTAAGGACAAGGAGGTGATTTACCCTGATTAATCACATAGCAGTAATGACTGATTGTCATCCTATTCTGGTATTACATACTGAGTAAATACAGTGCAAAAGTTCAGCAGTTATTTCCTCTTTTATAATCATTCTTGTTGCTATGATCTGTTTCTCAGCTACATCTTCCGGTTGAGTTGCACCCGTCTTGGCATGTGGGCCGTGGGCTACGTCACCCAGGAGAAGACCATCTTGCAAACCATTCCACAAAACAAGTCTTTGTGTCAGGCTCTCATTGACGGCAACAGGGAAGGATTGTAAGTGCTTTGGTGGAACTGTCAACACTACATGTAACATATCATATTAACATGTTATGGCTGACAACGGGTATGAGCCGGGCCAGGTTGGGAATTTCTGACAAGCCCGGGCTGGAAAAGCCAAATCGTGAAATCTGGTATTAATACAAAATCAGTCATCAAAAGCTGGTCATTAAATAACATCATGACTTTGGTACAAAATTGTGCAAGAAACTATCAGCAAAGTGAGTCAGTTGTTGCATTGTTTTCTCTCCAATATGAAGCATGTCATAATTCCTAGAATGGCTATATACAATCAATATTGGGTTAAGTCAGGGGCTTTTAATTCTAACTGGGTTCTGGGTCGGGTGGGGACCTGTTAAGAATTTTGACCAAATTTCCCAGGCCAGGTCAGAACCAGGCTTTTGCTTCCGGGCCCCAGCCTTTTAGTTGAATGTGTTCACATTTGTAGAATTAGAGTAGATCAGAGTGGTGATATTGTGATGTGATATTATAAGTGTGGTATTGAAAGGGTTAACTATGATTGACTGTGTTCACATTTGTAGAATTAGAAAAATGATGAGGGTTTTCGTGGAAATTTCAACACTATATAATCATGCTAGGGTTGACTGTGTTCCCACTTGTAGAGTTAGATTAGTGATGAGGGTTTGGTGGAACTGTCCACATATTAACCCTGCCATGGTTGTCTGTGTTCACATTTGTAGAATTAAATTAACGATGAGGGTTTTGTGGAACTGCCAACACTATACTGCATAACTCAGTGAAGGGATAATAATAACTATTGATGATAGTGATGAGGATATAATCAAAATGATGGTAACAATGATAAAGATAATGATGATGACACAAATAATGATAATGAGGATATGGTGATGAGATAATAATCTTATAATCAAAATGATGGTAACAATGATAGGGATAATAATGGTAACATGAATGAGGTTAGTGATGATGATGATGATGATGATGATGATAATGATGATGATGGTGATGATGTTGTCTTTTGTGATGATGATGATGATGATGATGATGATAATGATGATGATGGTGATGATGTTGTCTTTTGTGATGATGATGATGTTTTTGATGATGACAATGGAGGTGATGATGACGACGATGATAGGAAGATAGGAAATTGTTGATATGGACAAAAACAATGATATGAATGATGATGATTTTTTTGATGAAAATAAGGATAATAATAATTCTTTCTTTCCTTCCTTCCCTTTTCTTTTTCCTTCCTTCCTTTCCTTCTTCTTTTCCTTCCTTCCCTCCCTCCTCCCCTTCCTCCCTCCCTCCCTCCCTCCTTCCTTTCTTCCACAGTTACCTGTACCCTGATGGATGTGACGACAACCCCGACCTAACCTCCATCCTGACCAAGCCCCTAGAGGAGCACATCCATGTATCAGAGGACCAGTATGAGATCTACTGTGAGATGGGTTCCACCTTCCAGCTATGCAAGATATGCGCCGAGAACGACAAGGACGTCAAGTTGGAGCCGTGCGGGCATCTCCTGTGTTCTCAGTGTCTCACGGCATGGCAGGTAACTTGATCTCAGACGTGGGATGGGAGGCTAGCAGTGGGAGGGGGAGCAAGGGGAGGGGAAAACTCCGACTATGGAGTTTAGTAAAGACATTATGCTGTGACAACAATTGCCGAAGTTGAACCTGATACTAACCCTAACCCTGATCTTGCAGCCACCTCATGTATTTTCAGTCTCTCACGGCGTGGCAGGTAATTTGATCTCCGACGTGGGGTGGGGTGATGAGTGGGGAGGGGTGATCCCATATAAGGGGTTGTGGGGAGGGGTGATCCCATATAAGGGGTTGTGGGGAACGCATAACAAAGGATTTGGCTACATTTGCTCTGGTGCCAGATGCTGATGTTGAATCTGACGCTAACCCTAAACCTAGATCTTAACCTGTTGGAGACTAATAACAAGATATCTCGGGCTGAGTTCTATGGAGAATGCTTGTTATATTGAAATCAAATCGTCTCCAACGGGGCTACTCCCCACTCTAACATGGACAATGATAACTCTTATGCTACATCTTTGTTGTTGGAGGTGTACTCCCAGAGGGAAGGAGTGAACTATAGAGAGAGAGGGGAAGGGGGAAGGGATGCGTGACATCATGCTTTGGCAACAATTCTCAGCTTGTTCATAACTTATATCATTTAATTGAAGAGGTGTGGGTATATCTGGTGTATTAATGTTCATCAAGGAAGGAGGGATTGGTGAATTGTGGTTACCTACTGTAATTTAATATACAGTATATCAGGGTTAATATGAATAGTAGAAAAAAATGAGAGGGTTTTTTTAATCCTAAACATTACCCCAATACATGCATGTGGAGAAGAGTGGATTATATGATTGATTTGAACCAGTCCTAAAAAAATAAATAAGTAAAATTACATGATCTCTTTGCAGCCATCTAAAACACAACATTATGTGTCCACAAAATAAAAATAAATGTATGTACATGTACAGTAGTTATGTGAGCATGAAAAGTAGTTCACTCACCCTTTTTTCACATAATTTATATTCGTTTGATAATTTAAGGAAGTACTTTTGATATATCCCCAGCTTTTGAGAAGATGCATTTTTTTCACAATTTAGTGGGAAAAAGGCTTCACCACCAGTGATACTGTTTGTAGGCCAAGCATTATGTTTGGTATCCATGTACAGCTACATGTACATTGTGTGACTGTTTTGTTTGTGTTTCATCCATGGGCAGCGTCAGGGTAAAATCTGGGAGGGGGCAAAAATGTTAACTTAAACCCATAACTTTTTGAATTACACTAGAAAACCCTTGATTTTCTGTATTTTGAAATGGGGGGGGGGTAGGGGAATCCATCCCACCCCCATAGCAACACCCCTGGTTTTATAACCTCTCCTGGCTGAAACCAAAACCACCCACTTAGACATCTGAAGTGATACTGGTATCCAAACTAATTTGCATACAGAATTCACCCTGGTATTACATTGTTATAATAAAAGCAAATAATAACAGAAAGCCATTAAAGGTTTTGTTCTTGATGTTATTGATAAATCATATTGTCCTGTTGCTGAACTTATATTTTGTAATGGTAGTCTAGGTTTCAGACATTAGATGTAGCTTTCACTTACAAATTTTTAATTTGGTAGAGTCCAACCATAGCAAAGATTGCTTGACCAATGACTATTGTCCAACTGCACTGGTGTGAGTTTTTGACCCTGTAAGCTTTGTACGGCAAGTATTTAGTTTTCCCTTGATTATCTGCAAATCAGGTCTGGCATTCAGACAATCTGACAATTTCAAATTCAGTGTGTGAATTTATATCGGTGCATTCTGTTTTGATTTTTATCAGTGTTTACACTTTACAGCATATTCATGAAACCTGACTGTTCAGTGTCAAGGCTTTTGTGTGATTTGTACATTATAAATACTTATTTGTTCTCTAAGCTCATTTTGGGGTGTGCAAATCATGAACACAATGTGTAAAGATATATATCAGGATTTGCAAGTCACTTCCCTTTATTATGATTACCAAATGGTAGTAGAATACTTACAAATGGTGTGTTGAAAGTTTGAGATCCATTTGTCACAAACTTATTGTTTTATGAGTAGAACTAATAACGATATGCTACCAGAATATTTTTTATGTGAGTGTAAATTTTGCTCAAATTGCAGAACACGGTACGCATCACCAGCTGACAGGCAGTGAGCGACTACGTACAGTGCTATGGTTTTAACTGTTGAACTCTGCTGAAGTTCACCAAGCGGTCAAGCAGACAATTTTGAAACTAACGAATGTGCTTGTCACTTTGCAAATTTTGAAATTTAACCGTCCAGATTTTCAACGAAACTACATATTCTACCCATCTATGACATTGTGAAAGATTTGAGCTGATTTCATTCATTTTGCTGTTTTCTGGCGTGCAAATCCCGCTTAAGTGAAAAAATAATCAGACATAGACTAAATTTCATTCCAAGTTTTGTCCAAGTTTGTGGCACATAAGTGCTCAAACACATTTTCATGTTTTGAGATACATGTACTGACTGCCAGCCATAGAGCTGTTGCAAGTTGACGCAGGATTCCATTTACGATTAAATTATTGTCTCTCTTCCTTCATTATCATGAAAACGCAAAAGAGTCAGATTGACGCAAGGAGGAATGTAAGTTGAAACTAAGACATAATACCCATGTTCAGATGACAAAATTTTGTTAATTTAAAATATGTATGATAGTTTTAAATTTGAGGTTATTTTTCATGTGTACACACACACTCATAACCTAAACTTCAAGTTTAAAATCAAAATTCACATCATGTCCTATATACAGCATGTTTAAACCTCATTTACACCCTTGCACCGTGACATGTACAGTGCTGAGCAGTATTGCACTAATATGTCATGATAGCAATACTGAAAAACAAAAAATATTGCGAAACTTGATTTATCAACTTTCTCAATCATAGCATTAATATCAGTCAAAGAAATTTTTCAGTATATTAGATAAATAAAAAAATTGTTTCACATTTCACTGTGTCATTTTGCTGTAATATCATTTAGAATATAAACTATAAAATTTCTAAATTTGCAAAAATTTCTTTGCTGTATTTATTGCCAATCCTGCCACAGAATAGATAATATTTGAAGTGATATTGTACTTTAAAAATGTAATTTAAAAAAATGATAATAATAATTTTGAAAAATAGAAGGTGGAAGTTTGGACAAGAGGTCAACAGAAGCTACTACCTATCCCTACACGTATCCCAAGCTCTGGAAATAAAACCCCAAAGTCTCCAAATGAATATTAGGCCATGTGTTTTCTACTGAGGAGCTAAAATTAGGAAGCCGGTTCACTTGTGTGAGATTTTACATTTGCACAAGGCCTACCAAGGCCTTATACCTATCAAATTAGCTCTTAATGAGTTCTTTCAATTGGTGCCTTCAAGTTTTGTGATAGTATGATGGATTCTTGCTTTTTGGACACATTTGTGAAAAATAGGCATGGGGGAGCCGATGATATGATATGGAGGATATGATATGTAAAAATTAAGATATATAGTAGAAATGAAGCAATACCATTGATTGATACCACATGATATATTTTGAGAGATAAATTTTTGCTAACTTTTTAGGATCAATCTTCAAAAATACAAAAACAATGACGCATGTTGCATGTGTTGCTAAGATCTTTGCACATCACAAAAATTATAGCAGGTATCACAGCAAAAGTAAACATTTTTTAAAAGCTCTGGCTGAGGAAGTCAAATATGATGTCTTTTTGGACACAGGGTATGATGGAAAGAACAAGTCAGGCAGTTTTTTTTCACAAAAAAATTGTGTTTGACTTGCTGTACCCCTGTTGGACATCACTCTATCTTTGAAATTACCTCATTGTTGGATTTCTTGTGAAATTCCCCTTCAGAAAATGTATACTTTTCCTGTACTAGGTGGTACCGGTATGTGAAATGAAATATTAAGTTTCAAAGCAAAATTGTCAATATTGGTAACAAATCTTAGCAACAAAAAAATGATCCAGTTCAAAATGCATGGCCATTACCATTGTGGCCTTCCTCATCAAAAAGTTCTGGCTACTCCACCAGTCGTAAGCATGTATTGTAATTTGTTTGTTGCCTATGGTTACATCAACCCCGAAATGGATCCATGAATTTCAGATTTCATTACATGAACTTTGAAATGTACTCCTTGAAAACAAACACTAAAACCCAGTTTTCATGGTTTTAAGGTGAACTTTGAAAGTTACTCCTTGAAAATAAACTAAAACAGGGTGTGTCAGAGTTTGATACATATGACTTTTCTAATGTAGATCATGAGGTAATGTATCATGATGTCATTTTATAGTTTACAAATTGTTTGAATCCATGAACTAGAGTTTATAGACAATTGAAATTTACATTACATTCAATTATACAGATTTGTTTTTCTTTATATTCAGTCCATGAGGTTGTTTGTGTAGGGGACTACATGTATTTCATCGACTGTCAATTGCATTGGCTTGTTAATTAAACATGAAATGATGTTTGAATGATATCCAGTTGTTTGTGTGGTTAGAAATCTTACACCTCTTTGACTAAATAAATAAAAGAAATGCATACATATTCACCTATAACCACTCACCAGATTTGCCCCACCCCCAAATTCATCCACGATATACCCTTTGAGACTTTAGAGGGACTTTTGTTTATCTTCAGAGATTTTGGGAGCTTCTTGTAGCTTTTTTTTTTGGGGGGGGGGGGTTGAATCATCGTGAACTTTATTTCTTTTATTTATTTCTTCTATTTTATTTTTAATGTCAACCACTCTGTCTTCACCCAATTTGTCCTGCAAATTCAATTACCAGACTTAAAGTGTTATTATATCCAATTAAATTGAGCTACCTGGCTCTCTCATGTTTGGAAGAAGTACAGTAGATCGGTGTGACTTGACATGCCCCCCAAAACATGATCCATGATTGCATACACTCATTTAGCAGTTCCGTTTCTGAAAATATAAAAAATATCGAAAGATCTGAATCATTAAATGAGTGTACTCACTGGATCATTTTTAATTTGGAAGCTCGTTGAAAATCACTGTGATACAATAGGTTATAAATCTTCATACCAATGTGCAGCATGCACTCCATTTTCATGGGCTTGGCATGCATGCTGTATAAAATTTAGCACCTTTCTATTTTTAGCTCACCTGAGCCAAAGGCTCAAGTGAGCTATTGCGAGCTATGCGACAATCGCTTTTGTCCCGTCGTTCGATCGAATGTGTCGTGCGCTAAACTTTTACACATTTTCAGGCTCTTCTTCAAAATTCAATGATTGGATTTGGCCCAAACTTGGCAGGAGATGATCTTAGGGGGTGGGGATTCAAGCCGTTCTCAACTGTACACCTGCCCCCCCCCCCCCCCCCCCCCCCCCCCCCGGGGCCCAGGGGCAGCGGCCCTAAGAGCAAAAGTAGGAGTTTTCAAACATTTACTTCTCATAGATCCGAAAATAGTTAGTTAAGCCACTTTGTATGTAGGTCAAGAGGTTCAAATGAAGTCAAGTTTCTTCCTTTTGAGTTGGTAATTGGTCTTCTTTCTCTAAGATCCAGAAATAGCTTAGTTAAGCCACTTTGTGTGTAAGATACCTCCATATGTGCTGGACATTAATATTCCTCATGACAATTGGCCAGGGTGGCCTCGTTTTGGCCCCCAAGGGGGACACAGTTGGGGGTAGGCCCCTATAGGAATATTCACATTCACATCAATGGATTTAGACCAAACTTGGTGGAATGATCTCAGCGGGAGGGAAAGAGAGGTTCCTTAGGAATGGATACACCAGGCCCCCCCTCCCACCCCCGGATGGGCCCAGTGAGCAGGCCAAAGGGCCCAAATAGGTAACTTTCTATGCCGCAAGTCCATTTAGTAACCAAACTTGGGTAGTAGATGGTGTAACAGGGGGACCTCAATGTTATCTTGGTGGGATCAAAGGTCACATATGTAGGTCAAAGGTCAAATGAAGTCAAGTTTCTTCTTTGGTTGGTATTGCGTCTTCTTCTCTTAGAATCCAAAGAAATAGCTTAGTTAAGCCACATTTGTTTGTGTAGATACCTCCATATGCTGCTGAATTAATATTCCTCATGACAATGCCAGGTCGAGGCCTCGTTTGGCCCCAAGGGGGACAGAAAGTTGGGGTAGGGGTCCCTAATGGGTTCAGGAATATTCACATTGCACATCAAGTGGTATTTAGATCCAAACTTGCGTGGGAATTGATCCTCAGGGGGAGGGGGCAAGAGGGTTTCTTGCGAATGGTACAACCAGGCCCCCCCTGGGGCCCTAGGGCCCAGAACTAGGTAAACTTTCTAAACCACAAGCATTTTTAACCAACTGTGAGTTGCTAGATGCGTAACAGGGACTCAATGTTTATTTTGGGGTCGAAGGGTCACATAAATTAGGTCAAAGGTTAAAGGTTAAGATACTAGGGGCTGCCATATGTTTTGTATAAAACGGATGTTACGATTAATTTAACTTGAGGAAAATCAGCGTATATGGCAAGGGGATGCAAAGTTTTTCAAGTTTGGTTCATTTGCTAACATTGGGTTGCCTCGATATCAGGGCCTCCAAGGGCCAACACTATATTGTATAAACTGATTTTTTTCTATGGGCTACACAGAGAAGTTGCAGAGACTCAGGTGAGTGTCGTGCCCGCGGCTCTTGTATGATTATTTTCTTTTGTTGTAAGAAGAAGTGGAAACATTCATCAAGTGTTAGATTCACAGCTCAAGAACACTTTGACAGCGAAGCTAATACAAATCCTCACACATTGGCATTGCTGAAAAATAGGTATTTACATATGAAGAGCTCACTGCAAAAGCGGGTTTAGAATCCATTTTTCATCAAATTTGGATTTTATGTTCATATGTATGAGATAATTTTAGTAGCCTATAAGATGATACCAAAGAAAAGCTTTAACATTCCTATTAAAATTTGAACGTAAAATGACATAGAAAAAATCACCTTTTTCAAAAGGGTAGTCCATCTCAGTATTAGTTGCAAAAGGGGTTGTAGGTCCACACATATTTTTTTTTTAGGAAAGAACTATCTTAAAAATTATGAGGACAGGTAGATTTCTTTTATACACCAATTTTATGGTCTATGGTAGGTATCATGAAGTTCAGTTTTCGACATAAGAATATTGCAATATGGGAGAATTAAAAAAATGATATTTCTTGGAGTGGACCTAACCCCTTTTGCCCAACTTAAACTCTATCTGTGAAGAAGCTCATTTGTCAAAGGGGTTACGTCCATTTTTCATAAATTTTTATTGTTTTCTAGTACTCTAAACCTCTAGATTTGTAGTCACTCTGATGATACCAAAGAAAATATATGAAATTCATGAATGAAAACGTGATGTAAGTGGCCAAAGGAAAATCACTTTTTTTTATCAAAAGAGATTGGATTTATTGTAGTGTTGCTTGCAGAAAGGGGTTAAGTCCACCATGATAACATTTATAAAAAAATATATAGAAAAAAATGAAGACAGGCATAGATTTCTTTTATACCAAATTTTATCGTTGACTATGGAATAGAGAGATACAATCATGACAATTAGTTTCTCATAAAGGAATATTGCAAGTAAGTGAAAATATAAAAACAATGTTTTTCTCGGAATGGTCCAATGAGAGCCTAAACCCCTTTTGACAACTAAACTCTTCATATCACTTTTTCCATCTCACTGTTCACAATTTGCGGTCACTATATCAGTATTCCACTACCTGTATTTTGAGATTGGGACTCACTGAAATACTTGACATTTGTAATGATTTGGGTTCATCACAGCGCATTCCTCCCATCTTGCTCACGTCAAATCCCTTTGGCCTTTAAAGACACTTGTCTTGAAAATGTATAATGAAATGGTATAAAGTAAGAGTTTATATATAAGTATTGTGTTGAGTACCAGATATCGAGTCCTATCCTATTTGTAGCGGATTCCGCGATTTGGACTCACGGCGATCAAGACGCAACATTAAATGAATGACAAGGCTTTGACTCAAACTCAGAACTTGTAAACTTGACTCTAATATTGGAGTTGTAAAACCGTAAGTCATGAGTCAAATTCATTAGACAGTCGAGAAGTGTATTTCACACTGCGCCAAGTCAGTGATTATGATTCTGTTCGCTATATAGAATTATTGACCTTACACAGTCAGAGAGAAAAATATCCCTGACATTGAAAATAAAATTTGAAATTTTAAATTAAAGGCCTGGCCCGATTCCACTCCAAATTGTGTTTTTGAGAGGTCAAGTGTTCACATGAGCAAACACAACATATTTGGATAATCAGTAATGAAAGACCTCTAGAGCAAATGATTTGAATTTTTGCTAATTTGATTGCAAGCATGATTTCCAGTGTAAAAAAATAGAGTGATTGGCGAGTTAGTCGATGCTTTGAGCTCTCGTGTAATTTTGAAACTGTAAATTTGTAATCTGATGTAGACATCACGTCTCACGTTTAACTTTTCATATAGTGGAATTACAAATTTATCATTAACTTTGTCTTATTATATATATGTTCTAATTCTTACTTCTCAACATTTTTCTTCCCCTTCTTTTTTTGTTTTTTGACAGATGAGAATGAATGCCAGTAAGGTAGAGTGAACAGTTCTTATATGTCCAAGTATTATTAAAAGATTATTGTAGCACCTGCCACAATTTTTCAATAATCACTACTACTACTTACTATATACTACTACTTTTTTTAGAATCTTAATAAAATACTACTACTACTACTCTACTACTGCTATGCTACTACTTACTACTACTACTACTACACTACTTCTACAATTAATTACTACGACATTGTATTACTAATTAAACTTCTTCCTCTATCCTCCTCTCCCGACTATACAGTACACTACTACTACTATACTACTAACTACTACTACTACTAAGCTACATGTTGGCTACTACTACTTCTCTACTACTACAATTGATTACTACCTACTAATACTCTGTACTAATACTTCTTCCTTTTCTCCTATCACTACTACTACTACTACTACTACTAACTACTACTACTACTAACTTATTACTACATAACTCTACTTCTGATTACTACCACTACCACTACTACTACTGACTACTACTACTACTACTACTACTACTACTATACTATACTATACTACTACTACTACTACTACTACTACATATACTCTTACTACTACTCACTACTTTCTATTATTACTATCTACTACTACTTATTAGCTACCTGACTTCTCTGCCTACTAGCTGAAAACTACCTTTCTACTTTTACTTACTACTTCTTCTTCTATCTCTCTTCTTCTTCTTCTTCTTTTCTCTTTTCTTTCTTCTTCTTCTTCTTCTTCTTCTTCTTCTATTTCTTCATTTTCTTCTTCTTCTTCTTCTTCTTCTTCTTCTTCTCTTCTTCTTCTTCTTCTTCTTCTTCTTCTTCTTCATTCTTCTCCCCTCCTCTTCTTTCTCCTCCTCCCCCTCACCTCCCCTCTCCTCATTCTCACTCCACTTCTCTATGTTCTTCTGTTCTTTTTCTTCTCCTCTTTCGTCTTTATATCTCTTCCTGTTCCTTTTTCTTCTCTTCTTGTTTTGTCATTCATTTGTACTTGTCCATTTCCTGTTCTTCTTTCTTGTTCTCCTCCTCTTGAATATATTGGCTACCCACCATTCATTCCATTTTTATGAATCTTATCTTTGTTTAATAGGATGCCTGAATGGTCAAAGGGTGTCCCTTTCTGTCGAGCTGATGAGATCAAAGGCATACACAACCCAATCATTATTGACCCCTTCAAACCAGGTGGAAGACATGATGTGAAAGCGCCAGTGCAGACAAGAAGGAGAGGAGGAGAAAGATGATTGAGGATAAACAAGATGGCGAGGGATTGAAATAGTATGTAAGAAGTGTGATACACAATAGACAGTGATTTATTTTCCATTTTTCAAAAAATAAGGTCTTTCCCCTTTCAAAAAAGGCTGTTGCCATAGACACTGCTACACGTGGAAAAAGTCTAGACAATTCGGATTTACATAGAACTTGATACAAACGTATCTCACTTTCCATTTCAAGTGGCTATTCTATTTCAGGAATTCCATCTGTTTTCTGTATATAATGAAAAATCACTGCTCGCCTACCCAACACTAATCAATTATAACCCAAGTATAGTTTGGTAAATGGTGAAAACTGAAATGTTTAGATAGCCTACATACATGTACAATATGATATATCATCTGTTTATGCCCTCGACAATCACACGCTTGGAGACGCTTCTGTTGAGAAATTGATGAAACATACAAAAAGTCAGCGGCCCCAATTTTTCTGGCAATATGGAAAATGTACATATAGAATATTTACTCTGATAATAATTAAAAGAATCACAATTTGTCTCAGTAGCATAATTTTCAGTAGGTTTGATGTTGTTTTCTAATGCCGGAGAGTAGACAATAGAATACTTTTGACAGATTGATGAAAAAGTTGTCATTGATTACAACAAAGTATACTACAGACTTTGAGAGGTTGCTGTCCCATGAATTGCAAATTCCCAAGAAATAGTATTTATACTGAGCAAAATAAACATGCAATTATTTTATATAATGTTAAAAGAATTTACAAAATCTTCTCTTCTCACAGAACGGACTTTGGAGCCTGAAAAGATCAATTTTCATGAAAATTAGCACTAATGAAATCTCCTAACCAGAACTGATTCAACATGGCGTGATTGCGACAAGATCAGGACACGTTGCTACATGCTTTTAATTTCACATGGCTCGTTAAGACTAGCTTCGGACTGCCATGCCAGAAACCTAATTCATTTTCATCTAAATGAAAACTGAATTAACCTGCTGATCGAAGCTTACAAGCCGTCAAAGAACTGAAAACCAGTGTGAGGTTGCCGACGAATTGCTCAATCAATCTAGCTGCTATGTTGGCGCTCTATATTCAAAATTTAGGGGTGTGAAAGCTTACATCCAGGAGATCTGAAACCTAGACTAGTATTACCAAAATACAACTTGAGCACCGGCCCAATTTGCATATGTCTGAACGTGAGAAAATGCGGGATCAGTGATGATCGATGATGATGAATGATAATGGCATTCTGATAGGGCCTATTATTACGAAAAAAAAATACTAAACATTGCCAAAACAAAAAGACAAATGAGTATGAGGATAACTAGAAATCGAAAAATTTGGGTTATTTTCCCCAGTATGATAAATAACCAATGTTTATGTCTTATTTGATTCCAGTCTCTTCAGTTTTTCCCACAACTCCAGCTCCCCCACATCCCTATGCCCGTCGGAAACCGGTCTATGCAGCCCCCAACAAGCAAGAGGATACCAAGCAGCGCCGCCGCAACCTGAGCCTTGCCCTGCACCCACGACGTCCGTCACCGTAGACTCCTCCGCAGGGGCACTCCTAGCATTCTCCCCGCCCGTC
>JZLH01S0027323.1:106057-119983 GCA_001188425.1 Eucidaris tribuloides | reverse complement strand
CTAATGACTAGCACAAAACCAAGAGATACCAAGTATGCAAAAATAGAAGAATTTCTTAACATTCAAATTTCATGCATTAAAGCAACTTTGCCAATATAGTGGTAAGTTAAATTTAGACACCCGTGTGTATTAAATGAATGCAGATCATAAATCTCTGAAAGTGAAAGCAATTTATCTTAATTGTTCAAAAATTTATGACCTTTGAAAATGTCCATCAGTTCTAGCTGTCAGAGATTCTTGAGGTAGCAACTTTCCAGTTTCTATGATGACCATATAAAACTCCCATGGAGCACACGGAGTTCATTTCAAAGTACATTCACCTTGTTTTGTTTCCAGTAATTTAAAATTAGTATACTCTTTTAATATGTTCCATTTAATTACGTTTAAATGGAAAAAAATGCAATCGCAAGAGATGCTGATCCAAGAATATAAACCAACAACTGTACTTCTTACTACAAAATCATTGATGTCAGCAGTTTGATTTTGTTTCTTTTTGCCTAAAAAATATACCAAAACTTTCAGTTTTCAATATCAATTTTGTCTTGGTATCTGATAGCAGTTGTTACTTATCTTGACCAGGGAGTCACAAATTACCTCGGAAGCAAAGGTGTCAAATATTGTGTATAGCACCAAAGCAAACAACAACAACAAATAAAATCAAAACTAAGAAAAACAAAATACAGTTTAACCACACCATGACACTATTGTAGTAAAAGCGATCTGAGGGTCATAAAATGAATGCAATACAAAAAAAAATAGAAGGAATTGTCTTATCGTCACATTACTAAGTCCTTTCAATAAATTCTACTTTAGTATTTATATTCTAGTTTGTTGTTTGATAATTATATTATAATGGTTATGTGTGATAGATTTCAAGAAAGTAATTTGTGTCTCATTATTGTGCAGTCATTAGTTGTTTCCTTCTGACAGCAGCGATCTTAAACTTACACACTGTAGACTCAACTAACCCTGGCTTTTAGAGTAGTGATTTAACAATAGACTGCACTCTAATCTTTCTGTTCTTTGACTAAATTATTGATTATTCTGCTGACTGCAACTCATGCCCAACATACTAACTTTTCATGCTTTGCCAAGTGAAATTGGCTATGAGCTTTGATTTGCATGTTTTTTGTTTCCTTTTTGTAAATTATGTAACCTGGCAAGTTGTTGTGGTTGCGAAGCAAGTTTCATGAAAAATTTATTGATTTTTTTTAACCGTCTGAGAAACAAATCTGAATATATTGGATTGAATCAGAGAACTACCCCCATATGATCAGCCCCCCCCCCAACCAACAACTACCCCCTGGATGAATTACCACCCCAGACAATTACTCACAATACTGTCCCAGGCAACTACTGCTGAATAATTATCCTGGCAGGTAATTTTCGAAGGTATATATCTAGGGTGGTAGTTTTCCCTGGTAATTGTCTGGGGAAGCCTAATTGTCGGGGGGGGGGTGGGGCTAAATGTCTGGGGTGTTTGTCTTTGAGTGTTAGTTTTCGGCGGTGGTTATGCGTTGGGTTTGTCTAGATGGTACTTGTTTCAGGGGGTAATTGCCTTGGGTGTTAATTGTTGGAGGTAGCGTTTAATTGTGTGGGATATTGTCCTTAGGGAGGTATTTGTCTTAGGGGAGGGGAATAATTGGGGTGGTAGTTACTTGAGGGGGGGGGGGTAATTGTTGGGGTGGTAGTTGTCCGAGAACCATTATGGTAATGGCAGAACTGATACCCATAGTGGTATGTGCAGTTTATATCCCTGATTCTGTTTGAGATTCCTGATTAAGACATGTAATGTTGGCAGCTTTGTTTATTGGCATGCTAGTAAATTTTAGAGTCCTAGATGGTTCCATTTATTGTGAGTAGAGATTTCTCTGTTTGCTAATTTTGTGTTTGTTTTTTTGGTTGTACATACAAAATGAAAGTGTTTAAAAACTGTGTTTCAGATCAATTCATTTAAAAATATTGTAAGTTACTTTGTTATTTTCTAGAAATGTCAGTTAGACTGGAAAAATAAATCAAATGTTGAGAACAAAGTGAATTTTGAAACTGACCCACCCCCCCCCCAAAAAAAAATATATATATATATATTATTATATCATTTGGGTGTCAATTCTAAAATGATCAGGAAAGTGCCATCTTGTAACAATTTAATATCAAAAGATGAATTAGCAATCACGAAAGGTCAACATTTGACATGTCTGTTTAGGTAAGAAATTAGTGTTATACACAGTAGGTATTCCAAATTAATATTGCATTCTGTACTCAAGCTTTGGTCTATTATCTTCTAACTGTTTAGTCGGCAGGGGCAAGTTTTTCATCGAATGGTCAGACGAGGAAGGCGAGTTGCGTCAACATTTATAGTATCACTTTGGGTGCTCATGAATTTTGGGGCTTTTTGTCCAACATATATGCAATGAAATTTGTCATAATTTTGAATATTGGGAATTGGTTTCCAACCATCGCATGCTTTCAAACTTCAAAATTTATCTGGTGCAATAGGGTTACATGCATGGTGGGACAAGAATTCAAGAGCGGCTAGCATTCTTTACATCTTATGTTTGTATTCATGTTTTAGCATCATTTTGTTTGTTACATCCACCGTTTTAGTATTTACCGTTGAACCATTGTAAAGTTTTATTTTCAGTATCACAGCATACATGTAAATACACTAGCTCTGTGTTATCATTTGAGTTCTAATATTTCAGTAGCATTTTCATTTGCAGCTATTTTTGTTTGCTTACTTCTTCTTTTCCATGTACATATTACTATCATTTTCATTCATTTTCGTGAAGCTTTTCATGTTCCTCTAATATTGTGCTTATTTTCATTTGTGTTCATTTCTCCATGTATCATTTCATTTTCCCATTCATTTTTGTTCTCCTTTGTTTTTATTCTTTTAATGTGGATGTTTGTATTTATGATTATATTATATATTTTATTGTTATAAATATTTTCTTGTAACTACAAGTTTCTGTTTGATGGATGAGAATTGATTGATTGTAATCAGTGGTTTGGTTGTGTTTTGCTTGTTGGTACTTGTTTTATGGTGAATGAACTGATATTCTGTAATGCATGAGTTATATCATTAGTAAATTCTTAAGTAAAATTGTGATTCTTTTACTAGTAATTATTCATTCTTAAAGCAAATTAATTATTGTTATTGGCATATACCTGAGTGAGGTACACTGTATATTGTTTAAATAGTGGTAAGAGATGATATTAGTTAAATTTAATAGGAACAATTAATTTGATATAAAACATGACTCAAATTAGAGAAGAAATGAAATCAAAAAGTGAGAAATGCTTAGAATTCAGGAAAATGTATTAAAATTACCTAAATTAAAATTATGGTCATTCATTTAATACAGTAGTGTGCAATCAGGTGTATTAGTGCAGGTTATACATGTACATGTATGTAAGTTTAGTGTGGCACCTGCAAAGTTATGAAAATTGTTGGTATTATGCATGCATTTCTCTACACTAGAAAAAAAAATCAAACTGTACATAGTAGAATTTTAGTCTACATAATATACCAGATGTAACAAAAAAGAAGTGAGACTGTTACTGCCACGCCTACAACACATTGTCAATGGACCGACTGCCCATCTCACTGTGTTGAGCAACATCTCGTCAACATCCTGCTGTAATAGCGTTTACTTTTCTGACTCTGTGTGTCTATTTTGGGCTTTAGTGTGGCACATTCCTGCTTCAACCCTTCACAAAACTAGAGGTGGAGTGGAGAACCAATCCAAAATTCCTGGTTCAGTTAGACAGGGGCCCAACTGAATAAACCAAGCTTCTCTGGGAGGAACTTCAGATTGCTTCCCTGCTCCATGTTTGTGCCACCTCTAGTTTTGTGATGGGGGCGTAGCAGGGACGTGCCACTCGACAGCCAGAGCAAGGGGCACACAGTGAGATGGGTGAAAATGTTGATGAGATGTTGGGCAACACAGTGACATCGGCTGTGCGTCGATTGACATGGCGTCGTAGGCGTGGCTGTTACAGTCTCATTTCTTTTTGTCACACCTGGGCTTTGTCTCATAAAAAACTTGCAATTGATTGCAACTCTCAAAAAACTTGCAATTGATTGCAACTCTCAAAAATCAATCGCAAATTGATTGCAACCAATCAGCATCCTGTATTTGAACACTTACAATCGATTCATGGATTTGAAATTGATTGCAAGTTTTATGGAACAGGGCCCTGGTATGGCTACAATTTTATTTATGACATGCATGTATAATCACAACTAGAATATTCTAACATATGATACCAATTATTCCGTATCTCCAGATGAACCCAATGCTGACTATGATATCCCACCTCCACCGAGACAAGCCCCTGGTATACCCCAACAGCAGCCTCAACAACAACAACAACATCAGCCAACGAGAACACAAACAGGTATGACTTCCAATCACATGACCAACATACAATTGATTGGCAGGGCCCCAAAGGCTGTATATAACAAATATTGTCATGGCTAGATCCAGAAGTAGTACAGCCAAGTCATATTGTGTGTTGATGCCTTCATAGGTGAATAATAAAAATTCATACCGCTTATAATTGTTTACGAGAGACCATTAGGGTTGCACGTAGATAATTGCGATTCCCTGGTGTGATTTGTCGACTTGTTCACATCCGATATCTCATTTGTGCGTGTTAAAGATGCGGTATTTAGAAACATCTCTTGTTTTCAGGATTTTGCAATCCATCATTCCACCTTATTTTTACTTTTGAGATAAAGTTAGAGTTTCATTCTTGATGGTTAAATTCAGTGACTGTCGTCTACCTGCATGCTACATACTCTAGAAGTAAATTTTCATGTTTTGGCAATGAAGATTTTGTCATAGCATCACTCACATGGTAATTTGCGAGCCCGAGGCCGACCTGTCCAGTCAGCAAGAACGCAGAAAACAGTGCAAGACTGGGCAGAGACTACAAAATCCAGAGGTGGTGCAGGAATCAGGGCAAGGGCCTCGGTCAGCCTATCTCATGTAACATCCAAGCTCAAGACTGGCTTTGGGTCGGTTCTGAGGCTGAAGCCAAGTTAGTTTATACAGGGGAAAGAGGCAGAATTTGCTCTTTCTGATGATGGTATACACATAAACCGTTAACACCGGTTAGTTAAGGCCTTGTGGAGTGCTATAAAGATGTAAAATATAGTTAAAAATCTTGGGGCGGGAGGTGGCCTCCGAGATTTTTCATTAAATTAATTAAAAAACTTAGACATCAGATATGTTATCTGTTTGGCATAACCAACTTACAAAATGTAAAAAAATTCCCAAAACTTAATTGGTGGTAAATTGGGTAAAACGGACTAACTGGTCTAACATGTACTGTATGTTATACACTTGACGTATAAATGACTAAAATCATCCCCAGACAACTGTATTTAGAAAATTTAGTCGACGATTGCAGTTTGATAGATTAAGTTCTACAAAATGCAATGTAAAGATGACCTGACACACAGGCAACAAGGTAATGTTGACACATGATTGGGCTGAAACTATTAGCTAGAATCAAGTGAACTGTGCAAAGCATTCTACTGTGAAATTTTGGCAGTTCTATGGTCCGAAGTTTATGTAACATTTTGCAACTTTCATGTCACCAAGCCCGACACGTCAAAAATCGCTCAGAAATTCAATACAAATTGTTGTTTTTATCCAAAATTCATAAATATACTACGCATTACTTATTTAAGTTTTACTTGGGTGAAATATTAATTAATTGTGCCGTTTATGATTCGAAAAGTGTCCCACAACAAATTTCATTAGCAAAACTAAATTAAAAATGGCTGAAGGATCCTGGGGTGGGGGCGGGGGGGTATCAGCCCCCCGCCCCCCCACCGATATATTTAATCGCCTCAAAATAAGCCAGCACCTGATTCAATCCAAGGTTCATATACACAGAGTATAACATGAGGTTAATTCATCATACATGTATCTAATTGATCCATAAATCACGTTGCATGATAATCAATGCCAAGAATAAAACATTACTTTTCAATTACATAAATCTACTCATGAGATGAGCAGTCACTCATACAATCCCTGACTTTCATTGTATTCTGAGATTGTCGTCTCAATTTATGTTGTTCATTTGTATTATTGCTTCGATGGGTGATTCTGTTTGTTTATCTGTAAGCAGAGATGAGATATTATTGATTTTGTGTTACAAGGAGATTAATCATCAACTTGAAGTTAATATTCTTTGTGATATAAATAATGAATTAACCGTAAACCACTATCTGGCCGGGGGGGGGGGGGGGGGGGGGTGGTGGGGGATAGCCACCCCATCGACAAGTGTTGTGCGACCATTCCGCAGCGCGAAATTTTTTGACTGGCGTGCTGACTGACTTTTTAACTTTCGAGTCTTGCCCATTTCGAGGACGAAATTCGCGACGTCCGAGGGACCTGGTACGCAAAGAAGTTACGCAACTTATTTGTACTTGCATGTCACACTCAAAAAAAGCCAAAAACGTGAAAATCGTGTGTTATTTCAAGGCAATGTGTTTTAAGCCCAAATTCAATTTTGGTGTGATTATTTTTGCTTTATACTGAATTGAAATTTAGCTATATTTTTATGCTGTTTAATGATCACAAAGAATGTCCCCCGAGAAAATTGTCATCGGAAAAAAACCAAAGAAATACATTAGAACAATTTTGGAAACAGATAAACACAAAAAACTTAATGTCCTGATTACGCAATTTTTTTGATAGATAAAAAATTTGTTAAAAATGTCAAAAAGAAATATTAGTCACCAAAAATTAGCCATTCTGTGAGCGTTTAAAGTGAGTTAATGTATAGGCAAAAATTATAATGATTTTATACAGTAAATGTAAAGTTGCATAAAAAATAGAAGATTATTATTTTTCACAAGAATCTAAGTAAGACAGTCTCTTGGAGATTATATCCGGCTCATATGGCCATGCAAAATTTTAGCGCGATCGCGCAATCCGACAGCCGAGATCTGAAAGTGGGGGCTGCCCAATTAGCCCCCCCCCCCGGCCCGTGCTAAGCAATTTCAAAAAACCGGCTGATTAAGGTGGAGAGTATTCGGAAGTAGTCATAAATCAGTTTATAAGGCTATTTATACTTGCACAACCCAGACAGTTTGCTCAGATACGTTTTTTGAGATTAATATTACAATCAATCAGATTTGAAATTAGGCCATTGCTCGCCTTTGCATTTTGTTAATGGTAGCTCTGTAGTTCAGACCTGGGATATAGATTTCATCTGCTAATTTGAATGTGGTGAGAGTCCAACGACATGGCAGAGATTGATGACAACAATCTTACAGAGATTCCAACTCTCGACGTTTTCGCGGAGATCTCCCGCTTTCGGCGGGAGATCTCCCGCTTTGAGTCGCATTTTCACTAAAATTCGCTTTTTGAGATTCAATTTCTCCTCCCTAGCTATATTTCTCCCTTTCTTCTCTCACCGCCCATGCCACCATTTTTGAAAGAAATGATCTGAATCAATGGATAGTTTGACCTCATTTAGTTTGTACATATGTTAAAAATAAGCCCTAAGACAGCAACCAGAAGAGCTTCTAGAAACCTTAAAAATGAGCCTCGGCCGCAAGGATTTTCATGATTGTATGCCAGTATGTGGCACACGCACATTAATGTCAGAGTACTCCCGTTTGCATAGGGGGTCTCGTGGGCAGAATCTCCCCTTAAGAGGTCGTTTGGGGTTGGAGTCTCTGATCTCTACAATTGCACTGCTGGTTGAGATTTTGACCATTGTAAGGTTTGGTGTAAAACGAGCCTGTGTACAATTCAAACTCACTGAATGTCTTTAAAGGCCAGTGGATGCATTCTGCAACATCCTCGCAGACAGGGAAACGATAACCCATGCGCCTTAGCTATTGACTGAAATCAGGTCTTGTGAAATCTGGGGGTCATTAATTACTAGAATTATGAAAAATAAAAAAAAAACAATAGCCGTTTAGTGTACTTCTATGGTAGAATTTTTTGCTCCGAGAAAAAATTCAAATCAGAGTCTAACGGTCACTATAATTCCACTAAAAACTGAGTTTCTAGGGGCCTATATCTTGCTAAAGGTCCGCAGATGGTATTTTCTTCTAAAATGCCTTTGTATTTACACAATGTTAATTTTTAGGCATGCAAAGATGATTCCTGCATTTAAGCGAGTGCATTCTTATTGTGTTTCATCAGTGTATATTTTTTTTTAGCGACGCCACTTGACTGTTTCGTCCTCCAAGGCTTTTGTGAGATGATGAACATTATGTTTGAAGTCTTTAACGTGATAATCGTCGTCATCTCGGCAGAGGGCCGCTAAGCATATGTTCCCGGCAGAAAATAGCGCCTTGACACTAAATTGTCTCTGACTTGAAAACATTGGCTCGTTCGCATAATGAATCAGAGTAACAGTCCAAACCCATGTATAGCGCCACCTCTCTTATTGCAGCCATCCTGTCTTATAGTGCCACTAAAGATGATTCGCTCAGCAAATCATGGTGTATAAGATTGTAATCATTGATTTGCACGTAAAAAACACGTTAAATGAATGACAATCAGCTGAATCATAAATCCAATGTGAAGATTAATATAAATATAAACACCTCTTCATATGAGACTTGGGTATAATATTGACGTTTTGGTGAAATATCTGGACGTTATAACTTCATCCTTTTTCAAATTACTCAGAAGCAATTCCAAAATCTGCGACGTCAACCGTGCACGTGCCAGTTCAAAATTGTCGAATCAACTGTTAGCCAAAGGTTATGCGAGGTTAAGGCCGTTTAACATCCAATCAGTGCGCTTCGCTGGTCGTGCGCGACGATAACAATAACGCGCATTTGACGCAGTTGAGGCAAATTGAAACTCAAGGGAAGAACAACATTCTAGTAACATGTCGTTATTAGTTTTTTCATAAAACACAAATTCATGACGTTAAGTCTCAAACTTTCACACAACCGTATCTTGTAGCATGTAAGTAACTGAAACGAACTACCGGTTGGTATTGATAAATGAAGGGAAGTAATGGGATTTGCACATCCCTGACACAATCTTTAAAGTAACTGTCTTTAAAGGCACAATTTTTGTTTCCGCTTGGGTGGCCACTATAGAACAGGTTTACTTGTAGTGGGATATTTACTGTCAGTTGTATGTTTAATTGCATCAAACAAGGCAATACTTCTCAATTAAAGAAAATTTACCTTAAGCTCTTCTGTGCTGGAATATATTTCTATATTTGTGCAACTAATGTGATGCAATCGTGAATGCATTAGTTTGGTGTTGAGTACAATTAATGAAGTTTCACTTCTTATTCCTTCTCACCTCTTTCAATCTCAGTCCGAGAGCCTCGCAGAAGACAACGAACCTGCCCACCCACAAGCTGTCATATCACCAGCAGAATCCTTATTTCCAGGGTGTGGAATACAAATGCACATAAGCAGCTGCAGTCTACCCCTCCACCAGTTTGGTAGAGCCTCCCCACAGGTAGGTGGTAGCAATCCAGGGATCAATAAAATCATGGTAATCAGCAGATATTGTAACAAAATGTAAGGCCATAATTCAGGAAGATCTTTATATTTTTAAACGAAGGTTTTAATTGAGCCTTCGGCTAACATCTATTAAGCACTAAGCTAAGTTGCTTTTGATCACTGGTGAAAAAATGTAACTGAGTTTTATAGTGCATAAGTTACGTTGTGTAAAGGCAAATTAAAACATTCTTAGTTAATGATTCTACCAAGGCACATATAGATTATGATTATAATATCATCCATATGTTTTTGTTTGTTTAATTTTTTGGGAAGATCATGTTCATGCCTCTAGCAGTGGGAACTTCTCAGGCTTAGACTGCTTCATATGATACATGTAATTGTATGCGGCAGGGACGGTGAGGCAGAGGACGGTTCTCAAAGTTGAGTGTGGCGGCAGAACCATTGGTGGCTGGCCATTATGGTTTTTCAAAATACAGAAATCTGGGAGGGCGGTGGTGGTCAGGGTTTGTTTTGACAATTGTTGCCACCGCGCCCCCCCCCTGACGTGGTAGTCGCAAAAGACATACTGAGGCATGATTTTTATCAATCTTGCACCATAAAGTATGTTTTTCCAGACCGAGACCCCTTGTTTTTGGCCTGTCAAGCAAATTCTGCATTTTCTACTCCCCCCCCCCCCTCCAATATTTTCTCCGGCGCCACCCATGTTAGATGACCTACCAGGCAGACGTCCCATCACTTAAATGATAATAATTATAACATGAATGCATGAACAAGAAACTTGAAAGTGCCATCGATACTAGCATAACTTCGTGAGAACACGAGTTGTTTCTGAACCAGCAAGGCCATCGCAATCTCTTGTGGTTATGGTTCATATCGATGCGTATAGTCGAGGATTAACAGTCAGGGGTGCATTCGAAGGAATTTTTGACAGCAGGAGGAGGGGGGGAAATATATCACATGTTGTCCGGCAAAAAGGCCCTGGCAACTATGTTCCCGGCCCACGGAAGGACCCTTAAACAATATTTTCTCTGTAATTTGAAAAACTCGCTTAATTTGATATTTGCACTTTAACAGACTGACAGAAAGATCTAAAAATATTGCATGTTACTTTGATTTCATCGTGAAAGAGCACTGGTTTTCGGACGTTAAGAAGCACAATTTAGTGTTGCCGCTTCTGCCCACACAATCGACGAAATATTTCGCTGGAAATAAACGAAAGGAATATAGGAAGAGTCATTTGTAAATTTTTGGGATGTCATCTTCAGAACATGAAGGTTTAAAAAAAGTGTAGGTTTGTATCCCTGTTGAAAGTGGACCAAAACTGGCTCGCCTCATTTCAAATATTCGTCCCGATCCCCACCAAACAAAGTTCGGCCGGCGGGGAACTATGAAAAGGGCTCTGTAATGTATGCATGTGTTTGTCTGTGTATTGTCTGTGTTTAAAATGTTCAATTTCTACTGGTCTGTTATTTTCCTCAATCATTTGATTCTGATGTTCAAACTGATGAAGCCTGTGAATGGCTATTTAATTCAACACAGAATTTTGAAATCATTAATTATGCTAAAGTTCAATGTAAATAATAATTCAAAATCAAAACATTGCCTACTTCTTTATTTCTTGGACAGATTTTGATTATGTTTCTGTTGATAGGGCTATGATGGGGCTTGCAAACTTTTACACAGAATCTTGATTCATTCAATTATGTCTAATTTATGAAAATTATTCAATCGTTGAAAGATTAAAATGATGGTGAGACGTGGCTGGCCCCCTATCCCGCCCCCCCAAGATACGTACATACATCGCATAGTTTCAGTATTTTAATTGCCAAATGTTCTTTGAATCCCTTGATTGATTAGTGAAAAAGCAACATTGAAAAGCCATGAAGGAATATACTTAGCCCTTGACAGTGGTGAAACAGAAAGTACCAGAATGTAAGCTATTAATGTCACGACCTAATTTTATTGAGATTAATGGCCTTTGTTAACGACAGGCCAACATGGAGGAATGAGAACTTATTTTAAGGATCTTAATTGACGAAAGAAAACCGGAACAAGAAATAGACTGGACATTTGCATACCAAGAATTTTGAAGTGTTTTAAAAAATACCATGATGTTATACAGGAATGTTAATTAAAATATGGGATATCCCACAAATAGTTGTAGACTTATCTTGTTGGACCCTAGATGGGCATTCTTACGTAAAATATCCTGTTTCAATAATCTTGAGTTTTCTGTCTTAATGTAAGAAAGAATTAGGAGTATATATAGGGCCATTCACACTCCGTGAATTTGTCATATTAAAGTTGTGTAGACCATGGCAAAATTCACCCAAAACGTAACAAGTAAAATGATTATTAAATGTGATGCTATGTGAAAAGCGCATATTTTTATAATAACTCAACATACAGAAAATAGAGCAAATCTTCATAATAGAACGACAATAGGTCCAAGAATCTGTATGGAACTATATATCATACATGTAGCCTGTCAAAGAGTCGCTAACTGGATAAATACACAAATTGTTGTTGTACTGTCCAGCTTTATCAGCCAATTTAAAAGCTGTAAATAATCATCGCATTCAGATTTTTCTCTAGTGCATGACGTGGCTTAAAGCCGCTGGCTATACATTTAGCCACAGTTTAAGAAAAGAAGACGTGTATTTCAGTGATTATTTAGTGCTTTAAAAAAGTGAAAATACGTGCGGTGAGAGATTTGAACCAGATTGCAGCCTCCCAGTTTCTCCCACAGAACTTCTGGGTTTGTGTATGACTGTGGCGTATTTTTTTGTACTCCGAGGCCAGAGTAGCGCAATGTATTAAGTGCCCATTAACATATCTGCCTAGTTGGCAGCAGTGAAATTTCCAAACTATGGTATTTGCTAGTGGTGTTTATCATGTTCCAGTCCAAACACTATTCTTGTAGCTCAGATAGCAAAGTTTGGACACTTTTTTAATAAATTGAAGCTTCAGCAATGTTGAGCCTATTAGCTTTAAACTCTCTGATCCATTTAACAGAATTGTGATTATATCTTCATTTTTTTCTGTTTGCTCCTTCACCCTCTGCTCGCATCCACAGCCAATGGCCCCTACCCTAATCCTCCCCCTCCCCACTGCCCCAACCACCCCGCCCTCAGGCCACGCGCCCGCACCCTCGCTGGACCAGGCCCCTCCCCACACCGCCACCCCCCACCAGCCAGGGGACGTCGGCCAACGGCACGGACAGCGTGGGAAGGCGATCATACCGAGTCTTGACCGGGAGGGATTTACCGAGAAGAGCGTCATCAAGGCGTCTGGAATCAACAGCCACATAAGACGGTCCGCCATGGCCCGACGCATCCTAAAGGAGTTGACGAAACCCACCGTGAGCTAGACGGTGTGGGGTAAAGTGTAGTCGTATTTGACCCGCCGTAGTGGTCAAGCACTCCATACAAACTGACCCACCTGTAGTTAACCATGTCTCAGTAATGAAGTTTTTTGGTCTATGTATGAGAGGTTTAATCAGTCACTGACTTATAAAGTGATTACTGCACTAATTTCTGACAGAAAAAGAAGCAAGTTGCAAGAAGACGTCATCGCTCATGCAACATGAGGATATTTGTGTCTGTCATTTAAGATCACAGGTCGAACTCAGATTGAACCAGCCTACGTTGGGACCAGCAGCCATCCGGATAAGTGATATGGAGGGGGGATAGAAGAATGTACGACAGAGTATCAGGGGGGAGGTACACATGCCGATAAGTTGTTGTGATAAACGAACGCCAAAGACACATGCACAATTGGCAACAGACCTCGTTCCACATGGTGACACTTATTTACTGTCCGGATAGCCAGCAATGTTTTCTGTGTACACTTCTGATAAAGTGTATGCATTAGACGTAATGACTGATAAGCCTCATTGTCCGGATAACGGAGATCTCCGGGTATAAATCGATGGGGCCGTATAACCCGAGGCCGAACTGTAGGCATCAGCTGAAATTTCACAGTATGTTTAGCGGAAATATCTTTGCATGAAGAATGATTATTTCTCTCCTATTACTTTGTTTCAACGTACAACATGCTTTATGATTTTTGCCAGAGCACATCGGTGACCTCTAATTGAATGATTTGTTTCTTGCTTCCCTTTGTCAAGAGTAGGAACATACTAGGTTATACGAGTTCATTACCTGATCATGTTATGATCGTATGCCGGTGAACTTCCACATTTACGCAATACCCATGTCGCTAGAATCTGTAAATATTTAGAAGTTTACTGGGCAAAGGCTTACAGCGCAGAACCAGATAGACCGGTAGAGACTGTTGGTTTGACGTCATATACAATGAGTTATTGAAGTGTGAATGTGATGATAATTGATAGATGTGAGGTATGATAACCTATCATTGAAAGGGTTAATTTGAAAATGGATGTCTGTAAACACTTTTATACCGTACTCAACTATCGCCTACAACATTTC
>JZLH01S0027323.1:87686-99070 GCA_001188425.1 Eucidaris tribuloides | reverse complement strand
TATCAGCCCCCACCTCCCCCCAGATATAGCATAGCCCAAAAAGCCCAGCCTGATTAGGGTTAAGGAGGATTCACTAGGTTCAGCAACGTAAAATGAGGTTAATCAGACTTCACAATTGTCATAAATCAGTTATGATTGTTATTACATTTCAATTACATATAGCTTCAACTCATGGTCATTCACCCTCTTTCATTCTTATTCTGAAATGTCAGTCTCGATTATGTTTCATTGTTTATTGGTTTGTTTGATGGGTGATTTGTTTTGTTTATCTGTAAGATAGACGAGATATTATATTTTGTGTTACAAGGAGGATTCACAAAGTTAATATTCTTTTGAAATCTAAAATGAAATTAACTTAAGTGTACTTCACAAGTATCATAATTCAGTTTAAAGGCTATATTTTTTATATTTGCACACCAGACCAGTTTTGCTCAGACGTTTTTGAGATTATATTACAATCAATCATTTGAAATTAGGCCATTGCTCTAGTTGGTGATCCGCGTAAACACGGATCACCATAGAGTTTGTACGAAATTTTTTTCTTACTTTGTTTATTTATGTTTCTTTCTGGTCACTTTTTGTTCAGACGATAACTCAAGAACGATAGCGTTAATAATCATGTAACTTAGCATAGTTATGACTCATGTTAATACCTCGGCATGGTAACCAGGTCAATGTGATAAAGCATCTATGACGTCATTTATGACGTCATTTCTAAAAAAGCTAGACTTAGCCTACATTTGCGATATCTCGAGCCGGCGGTCGAATAAAATAACCAAACATGGCAAGGGTCAAGTTCAGGTCATGGGTCATCGTTTGGTCCAAACCACGTGCACGCGTGCGTCTTCACATGCGTGTACGGGCGTGTCAAAAAATAAAAATGCTGCAAATGACTTCTTATTAACGGTACCATATGTTTCAGGTCATTTGGAGCATTTTAGTGCGCGCGCGTACGCGCGCAACCCTTTCCCGACCGAATATCGTCGTTTTTTCGATGGATTTAAATCTCTGACTGAATTCTCCATCGTTTAGAACCCTTTCCCGACCATCAGGACCCAAAATATTCCTTATGTGCCCCAAAAATATAAATGCGCGCGCATTGCGCGCGTAGTGATTTGCAGCATTATTAAATCGCTTATAACTCTCTAGAATTAACGGTGACCCCTACTTTTTATTGCATATTCTGGTAGCCTATGATGCGCAGATAAGGTTTCACATATTACTTTCCATGACAAATTCTTCTGACGTCATCTATGACGTCACAAAGAAAAATCGTATTTCGGGCATATCTCATGACTGGAATCGAGTAACATCACCAAACCTGGTACACATTAACTTCAGGTCAAAGGTCATCATGCGTGCTCATCACATGCGTGCAGGCGTCACGACGAGCGCGTATGCGTACGTTTAAGTATTAAGTCTTACATCAGTCATTTTTCTCGAGAATAAACGATGACCCCCTACCTTGTATTGCTCATTCTGATAGCCTATCATCCGTAGATAACAGTTCAGACATTACTTTACATGCAGAATACTTGTGACGTCATCTGCGACGTCACAAAGAAAATCGTATTTCGCGCATATCTCATGACTAAAATCGAATAAGATAATCAAAGTTGGTACCCAGTAACTTCAGGTCAAAAGTCATCACTGGTGGTAATCACAACCATCCGCGCGTCGCAACGAACGCGTACGCGCACGTCGAATTTTCAATTAATGTTAGATAGACAATTTCAAGTGATGAGGGACATAATTCATCTTGCAATGGTGATTGATATGCATTGTTTGTCACATTTTCTTTAAATTTAATGATCGGAGCGGTTACACGGATCACCAATTCGTCTTAGTGACGAATTAAAATCTAGTTGTATTTTGTAATGGTAGTCTATAGTTTCAGACACTGGATATAGATTTCATCTGCTAATTTTGAATGTGGTAGAGTCCAACCGTGGCAGAGATTGCATGACAACAATCTTACAATTGCACTGGTGTGAGATTTTGACCTTGTAAGGTTTGTGTACATGTATAACAGCTGTGTAAAATTCAAATTCACTGAATGTCTTCAAGGCAGTGCATTCTGTTGAATTTCGTCAGTGTATATTTTTTTTATGAAACTTGACTTTTCATCCCCCAAGGCCTTTGTGAGATGTGAACATTTGTTTGAATTTTTACATGATAAATCGGTGGTCGTCCTGAAGAAGGGCCCTAGCATATGTTCCCGGCAGAATAGCCTTGACACTAAATTGTCTCTGACTTGAAAACCATTGGCTCTTTTCGCATAAAATCAAAGTACATGTAGTGGGATATTTTGAGATCCTTCGGTCAGTCTGTTAAGTGCAAATATCAAACAAGGCAATACTTCTCAAATTAAAGAAAATTTACTGTTAAGGCCCTTCTGCCGGGAATATATTCTATATTGTGCAACTAATTGATGCAATCTTGAAATACATGTTTGGTGTTGGAGTACAATTACATGAAGTTTCACTTCTTATTCCTTCTCCCTCTTTCATCCTCAGTCCGAGAGCCTCCAGAAGACTACGACCTCCCGCCCACGCCTGTCAATCAACAGCAGAATCCATTATTTCCCAGGGGTGTGGGATACAATGCCAATACAGCAGCTGCAAGTCCTACCCCTCCACCCGTTGGTAGAGCCTCCCCACAGGTAGGTGGTACAATCCAGAGATCAAAACTAAATTCTGTAATACAGATATTATACAAAATGTACAGCAATTATTCTGGAAGATCTTTATATAATAATAATAATAATAATACATAGGTTTTATATATCGCATAACATATCAAGTGAAAAAGTCCCTATGCACTGCAAAGAACATGAGAAAAAATGTCTTAAAGAATGTTTTAATTTGACTTTTGCAACAATATTTAGCACTAAACAAGGTGCTTTTGAGTCACTGTGAAAAAAAATGTACTGAGTTTTAAAGTGACTAAAATACATTGTGTAAGGCAAATTAAAACATTCTTTAGTAATATTCTACCAAGGCAATAATCGATTATTTATATCATCATATGTTTTTGTTTGTTTGTTTTTGGGGGAAAGTCATGTTCTGCCTCTAAAGGGGGTACTTTCAGGCTTGCTTCATATATAATCTATGGAGGGAGGTGAGCGGAGGAGGATTCCCAATAATTTGAGTGTTGGGGCGGAACCATGGTGGGCTGGCACTTATGATTTTCAAAATACAGAAATCGGGGTGGTGGTTAGAGCTTTTTGACAATTTCCCCCCCCCCCCAAAAAAAAAAGTAAATAAATTAAATAAATACACGTAAATAAATAAAAATAAATAAATAGTAATAAAAAATAAAAATGAATGAATAAATCAATAAAAAAAAAAATTAAATAAATAAATAAATGCATACATACATACATACATACATACATACATACATACATACATACATACATACATAAATTAATACATACATACATAAGGAAATAAGTAAATAAATAAATAAATAAATAAATTATTTAATAGAATAAATAAATAAAACCATTTTATCAATTTGCACTATAAAGCAGTCTTTTTCCGGACCTGATGACCCCTTGTGTTTGGCCCATCACTAAATTCCGAGTTTTTCACCCCTCCCCTCCTCCCCCCTTTATTTTACTCCGACGCCACCCCTGGCTGAGTGACCTACAAGGCAGACCTCCCATCACTTAAATGATAATAATTATAACATGAATGATGACAAGAAACTTGTAAAGTGCCATCGATACTAGCACAACTCTGTGATAAGAAGAGTTGGTTTCTGACCACAAGGCCATCGCAACCTTGTGGTTAGGTTCATATCGTGTGTATATCGAGTTACAGTCAGGGGTGCATTCAGGAATTTTTGACAGGGAGGGGGGCGGAAAATATCATCGGATGTCCGGCAAAAAGGCCCTGGCATATGTTCCCGGCAGGAGGACCTTAAACAATAAATTTTCTCTAATTTGAGAAATACTGCCTTATTTGATATTTGCACTTAACAGACTGACAGAAAGATCTAAAAATATCATGTTACTTTGATTTCATGTGAAAAGAGCCACTGGTTTTCAAGTTAGAGACAATTTAGTGTTAAGGCCCTTCTGCCACACAATCGACGAAATATTTCGCTGGAATAACACAAAGGAATATAGGAAGATCAATTTGTAAATTTTGGGGTGTCATCTTCAGAACATGGGGTAGTGGTAGGTTGTATCTCCTGTTGAAAGGTGGACCAAACTGGCCCCATCTTTTCAAATATTCGTCCCGACTCCCCACCAAACAAAGTTCGCGGGGGGACTATGAAAAGGGCTCTGTAATGTATGCATGTGTTTGTCTGTGTATCTGTCTGTGTTTAAAATGTTCAATTTGCTACTGCTCTGTTATTTCCTCATCAGTTTTGATTCTGATTGTTCAGACTGATGAAGCCTGGTGAGGGCTTTTAAAATTCAACACAGAATTTTGAAAATCATTAATTATGCTAATTCATGTATATTAATTCAAAATTCCAAAAATGCTACTTCTTTATTTCTTGACAGATTTTGATTATGTTTCTGTGATAGGGCTTGATGGGGGCTTGCAAACTTTTACACAGAATCTTGAAATTCATTAATTATGCTAATTTATGAAAATTTATTCAGATCGTTGAAAAGATTAAAAAATGATGGTAGAGTGGGTGGCCCCCTATCCCCCCCGCCCCGACTACGTGACTACATCTATAGTTTCAGTATTTTATGCCAAATGCATTTTGAATCCCTTATTGAGTTAGTGAAAGCAACACTTGAAAAGCCCTGAAGGAATACTACATTACCCTTGACGTGGTTGAAACAGAAAGTACCAGAAATGTGTGCTATTAAAAATGTCACGACCTAATGTTTATTGAGATTAATGGGCCTTTGTTAACGACAGGAAGCGTGGAAGGAAATGAGAATTATTTTAAAGGGAATCTTTTGATGGAAAGAAAACCGGGAACAAGGAAATAGAACTGGACCTTTGGCATGCAAAGAATTTTGAAGTGTTTTCATGTACATGAATGTTATACAGGAATGTTTATTAAAATGTGGGATATCCCACAAATAGTTGTAACATTATCTGTGGAGCCTAGATCGCATTCGTACATAAAATATCCTGTTTCAATAATCTTTAGTTTAGCTGTCTAATGTAAATAAGGAATTAAGTATATGGGCAATTCCACAGGTTGATGGACAAACCAAGCACTAAATAAATTGGCTATATCTCAACTCATGTTACATTGTATTGGTTTGATTGGCTATGATTTATGAAGAAACAATGGGGGTCATCATTTCTACCCCAAATATTGCTTCTCTAACGCTGCCTTCTAGGAGAATCGGCAACCATACACAATATGCCACATGTGGGACTAGGCTCCACCTACTGTGAATAAATCTAAGTTTTATGAAAAAATCATCATTTTTTCTCCAGTTTTTTCCATGAAATAGTGTTAAGTATATAAAACTGCAATGATAAATGTATTGCTGCTCCAATAAAAATCTATTTGCATGAAGATAACCCAGAAAATATGTCTTTGGACAAAATGTAACGTGAGTAACCGATGTTCTTGTAATTTATACAAAAATAGGGTAACCCACTACATTTTGCATAAAGTCAGTTTGTGACTCTCTATCAGAGGGCTTTGATAAGAGTACAACTTTTTTGAACGAGAGCTCCACATGAGGAAATTTTTCAGTTAAGTCCTCTTAACATTTTATGCATGTCCAAATTCTGTAATGTGGGTAACCGAGACATTTCTATGATTTTCATACAGTTCAACTTAATTTCTCAAATTTTTATTTTTTACCAATCACAAGCAACATGTATGCTTTGTGATGGCATAAAAACCTTAAGCTCTCTATCATTAATAATATTGCAAGAGATCAACAAGTGAATCAAAATGCCTTCAAATGTAACGTGAGTAACCGTGGAATTGCCCATATATAGGGCCATTCACACTACCAGTGAATTTGTCATTGAAAGTTGTGTAGCACCCATGCAAAAATTCACCCAAAACGTCACAAGAAATGATATTAAATGTGTATGCTATGTGACAAAGCCATATTTTATATACACGTACATACCAGAAAATAGACAATCTTCAATAATAGAACGACAATAGGTCAATCTGTATGGAATATATATCATACATGTAGCCTGTCAAAGAAGTCCTACTGGCTAAATACACAAATTGTTGTTGTACGTGTCACTTACAGGCCAATTAAAAGCTGTAAATAAATCATGCATTCAGATTTTTTTGCTCTAGTGCAATTGACCTTAAAGCCACTGGCTAACATTTGCCACAATAATTTTTTTTTTTAAAAATTGTATTTCAAAATGATTATTTAGTGCTTTAAAAAAGTGAAAATCGTAAGTTGATAAGATTCACCTCCCCATTTCCTCCCACAGACTTACTGTTTGTGTATCTGGGCTATTTTTTACTCGCCCCGAGTACTAATTGTTTATCCCTTCATATCTTGCCAGTGGCAGCATAAATTTCCAAACTTTTGTATTCTAGGGTGTTTACTTGTTCAGTCAAACACTATTTTGTAGCTCAGATAGCAAAGTTTGACACTTTTTAATTTGAAGCTTCACAATGTTAGCCTATTACTTTAAACTCTCTGATCCATTTCAGAATTGTGATTATATCTTCATTTTTTTCTGTTTCTCCTTCACCCTCTCTCCATCCACAGCCAATGGCCCCTAACCCTAATCCTCCCCCTCCCCCACTCCCCAACCAGCCCCGCCCTCAAGCCACGCCCCCACCCCTCCCTGGCACCAGGCCCCTCCCCACACCCCACCCCCCACCAGCCAGGGGGCGTCGGCCAACGGCACGGACAGCGTGGAGGCGATCATCAGAGTCTTGACCGGGGAAGGATTTAACCGAGAGGAGGTCATCAAGGCGTTGGACATTACTCACAATAACGTCCCCATGGCTCGACGCATCCTAAAGGAGTTGACCAACCCAGCACCGTGACTAGACGGTAGTGGGGTAAAAGTGTAGTCGTATTTGACCCGGCCGTAGTGGTCAAAACACTCCATACAAACTGACCCACCTGTAGTTAACCAACGTCTCAGTAATAAGTTTTGGTCTATGTATGAGAGGTTTATCAATCACTACTTATAAAGTGATTACTGCATAATTTTGACAAAAGGAAGCAAGTTGGCATAAGTGTCATTCCTCATAAATGAGATATTTGTGTCTGTCATTTAAATACATGTAGGCATCAATGAAATTTCACAGTATTTTTACGGAAATATCTTTCAGAAGAATGATTATTTCTTCTCCTATTACTTTGTTTCAACGTACAACATGCTTTAGATGTTTCCAACACATCGGTGACTCTAATTTGAATGATTTGTTTCTTGCTTCCCTTTGTCAAAGTAGGACATACTAGGTTATACAGTCCACCTGATATGTTACTGATGTTATCCGTAAACTTTCCACATTTACTGCAAATACCAGTGTCGCAGATCTAAATATTTAGAATTTACTGCAAAGGTTACACACAGAACCAGATAGAGCGTAGAGCTGTCGTTTGACATCATATACAATCAGTTATTGAAGCTGTGAATGTGATGATAACTGAATAGAGAGTATGATAACCACGCGTTCAAAGTGTAAATTTGAAATGGATGTCCTTCAACACTTTTAGTACCGTACTCAAACTATCGCATACAAATTTCAGTGAGTTTTGCAGTAATGGTACTGAGAGTGTTAACATGATCATTGATCAAGGTACTAAAAATTCAAAACCAGAGATGGAGTCAAGGCCGGCCTTCAGGCCAGATTTTGCAGGCCTTGGACTGAGTCACTTGCACAAAGTCTATGGGAACAATAGTTTTTCCAGTGGCCTCGTGACTCAGAACTGTCAGCCTTGATTCCATCGCTGTCCAAAACATGGTTTATGTAGACTTACAAGTCAAATGACCGACAAATTATTGAAAGTCAAGGGCTGCATTTGTAGTTCAGTGTTTCTGTCTCTTACAAGTCAAATGACCGACAAATTATTGAAATTCAAGGGCTGCATATTCTTTTTGTAGTTCAGTGTTTCTGTCACTCGAAAATGAAATTATTTTATAGTTAAAAACCAGGGTTCATGAATACAAGACTTATACATGTACCTTCTGATCGCAGTCACAGTTCAGAGCATAAGACACCATAGATATATATATATAATTAAATAGCTATATATCTGACGGCATTCAAACTTTTAACTCATAGTGTCCCTGTGCAAAAGCCATTAATTGTATGTCGTGTACCTATTCAAAGGCTGTTAACTGTATGTATTATGTATCATATTAGCGGCCTTTGGATAGGAACATGACATGCAGTTAATGGCCTTTGCATAGGCATACACAAACTGTAATATCGTCAAAGGTGCAAATATGCACCACATAAACATGATGTCCATGGAACTGTAATTTCTGTGGCATGTTAAACGCGTAATGTGTTACATGATTTGAAGCCCAGTGATCATTTCACCCTCCCTTGCCAGATTTGTTTTGAGGCTGATGATGAACAATAATTCTCCCTATCACATATAGTCCATATCGGGTGATATCAGCTATCGATATCGACATCCAGGGTATTTCTTTTGGGACACCCACTTCCCAGTGGTAGTGATAGAAATACATTACACTTGTTTTGATATTGGAAAATGGCATTCACAAAAGAACCCCATTTCATCAAAATGGATAGTAAACCTGCAGTACGTCTTTCCACGTATGATATTTTGAAGATCAATGTGGAACCATGGACTTTCAAGGACTATGTAGAATGTATAAAACCTGAACGAATGCTGTAATTCATGCCACTGTACACTGAATGCGGAATTCACTTTCTCAACATGTTCAGATAACTCATAGAAGAATGTGGATATTGATAGTGTTATTGCACTGATATGGACCAAATGCAGTAGTCAGAACTTGATGACTGGCAGTAAGATTTCTCAAAAGCGAACATGTCAACTTGAGAGACAGGACCACGCACCAGACAAGAGAATCATTTGTGCATTTAATGCAATCGGCCCAATAACATATGCATAGCAATGGCAGTAGTGTTAGTAAAGAATGGATTGCATTAAACAAAGTTTGCGCGTGGATAAGCTCTCATCGTGTAAAACTGTAAAGACGTCTTCAAGAAATGTCCATACTTGCGGGGAGCCAGATCTTCAATCAAATGACACTGATCCTTACATTTATATACTACAATGTAGTCATATTTTCTCATTTTAATGTGAGAATCCAAAAGCTCTAGTGAAGTACATTAATTTCAATACAATTATTAACTCTAGAACATTTATGTTAAAGCAAAGCAGATTTGATATTTAAATGCATCTTTCAGATTTGTCACTTGCAATACGGTTGTAAACTTTCAAGAAATTGTTTTTTTTTTTCATACTCATGCTATAAGTTTGTAAGCTTTTTGGAGTGTAATATACATGGCGTATAATATTTGCTGTCTCAAGCAGACATTTCATTGCTCTTATGTACATTTCAATTTATTTTTGAGAAAGTGTTTTATGATTTTTGCATATGTGCGTAGACTAGTTGTTAGCTTGAAGCTGTATAAAGTTGGGAATATATGCCTTGCTTTGTTTGAAACTGCTGAAATTGTTGTACACAGAAAAATAAAATTATCCAGAGCTGGACTCTACAGATGAAAACATGTTATACTTAGTGGATAAAGGGCACCAATTTCCAAATTCTTTTTAAGTTGTTGTAATTTTTTAACTACTGTACAAGATTTATTTCAAAGGGCCAAACATATATTTTTCATGAAGGACATGTCATGTCATGCACTGCATGACCTGATTTAATTTTTTTTGTAATATCAACAAGATGGGATCAACTGAATATATTATGTCTGAATTTCAACTCCTCATTGATGTTTGTTCTTTCGAAAATCAACACTCGTCATTTACTTGAAGCAATGTAGAAGCAATTTTTGGCTTACTGTGTACCACTTATACTTTCATCAGTGATATGCTTTACATGTATAAGGGTATTGTCTCGATCAGTTTACAATTCTGTGCCATTTAATTGTTTTTGTTGGTGTTTTCTTCCCTGGTGTTATGTAAGCAGATCTAACTTGGTCCCAAACCAATCAAGGCCCTTATGGTGATTAGTTTGTAATATAAATGTACAAGGAAATCTCATTTTATTTTATACATTCTACCGTGTTTTATGTGGAGGAGATACAAGTACTCTTAACAACTACAACAAAATAATGAGATGAAAATCTGTTGCATAGTTTTATAATCATATGCTACAATATAACTCATTTTAGATCCTAAAAAAAAAAAAAGAATGGATAATGTATCTCCACATCATCGTAACGACACTGGGTATTTAAGACTCGTACCAGGCGATATCACTGGCTTGGTTTCAAATCTCTCAACAATCTGTGTTTATTTAGTTCACCTGTCAGAAGTACATTTTATGTACATAGTATCTTGTGTATCATTACAAGAATACACTTGCGAGCATGTATAGTAGATAAACTATGCAAAATATTCGAAGAATTTATTGTGTGTGTATGTATGTGAAGAAATTGGGCTTATATGATGTCCAACTGGTTTTAACGCAAAGAACCTCACTGACACAATGAAATCATTAGTATGATTATTCACCCATTATTCCATTTAATTGATTGATTGATTGATTACCATGGCAACCTTATAACAATGTCTTGGTCACTAATTTGTCAAGTCACGTTTTTTTTTGTAGTTTCTTGTCCAAAATTATCCGTAACTGATTGTCGTGTCAGTCTATGAAAGGAAACAAGACCAAACACATGTTGTTTCATTCAGGAAAGACTAAGACTTATACTTCAAGAATACTTATAGATATAAAGAATATAGTATGCAAATACACACATATAAATGCTTGTTTTATAATTAATGAGAACAAATTGTAGATGTCTATTGTACTTAACTACTTTGTAGCATATTAGTTATTGGAATCTAGAAAGTTTACACTTAATATATCAATCAGATAAAAAAAAATGGATTGTATAATGCATTAGTATCTTGTGGCAAATGTAAATATTCTTTTCTACATCAGATTTCTGTGGTATTAATGATGGTGTTATATATTCGTACCAAAATATCTGTAATAATGACATGAAATAAGAAATAGTAAGACTTAAAACAGAAAATGTGAATGTAGAATGCTGTGTACATGATACTTTTGTAAGATGTTTACATTCACAATTATGGTAATCGTGCAAAGCATAAGATTTGATGGTAGGTTTGGCAGATTTATTGAAATGGTGCAGAGTTCCTGTGTAGAAGGCGTATTAACTCTTGACGTATCACTGACGCAGTTTTCCACCACAAATTGTACCCTTTCAATAAAGTATGACAATAATGTTATTTGTTATTACAC
>JZLH01S0027323.1:49723-66782 GCA_001188425.1 Eucidaris tribuloides | reverse complement strand
GGTAATGTCATGGATTTTGATCCTTGTTTTAACGAGGTTCTCATGTACCAGCCAATATAGATGGCTCTTCTGCTTAATGCATATTAAGCTAATGCCTCTTACCAGCTGGGTGATGATATACATGTATTTACATTATTTTTTGTTTACCTTTTATATTCTATTTTACAGTTTTTTTTTTTTTTTCGGGGGGGGGGGGCGGTCATCGGGGATGTCTTTGATAAAAATGAATTTTGTTTTCATTATTGAGGGTATTATTAACATCTAGATTAATATGCATATACTCAATCACACTCAATCAACCACACTCAAAACATCACAAACTGCACAAAATTAGCACAATCATACCAACAGTATTAAAGACACAATATGAATGACAGATCGTTTTTAATCTGGGTAACTTTTAATTCAAACAAAATTAATGATATTTATAAGTGATTATGAAACAAAGAAGTGTGAAATCCATTAAACATTGAAATATCTTAGTTGAAAGCTTTATACCAACATATTAAGGTCTAACAAATGTAATGAAGCAGTTACTCTTCTGCATTTCATTTCAAAACCATAATTTTGTACATACCAAATTCCGCAGAAATGACAGATACTTGTGATATTTCACTTTCTTAATTTACATGTATTTGTAATTTGTACGTGCAGTTAGTATAAGAAACATGTAAGCTTAGCTTACCACACAATACATTACAAAGCTACCAAGGTCTAAAAGGACTGTACATCAAAAAATAAAATGTTAGGATAATTGTGAAATGAATTTATTAAATTGTTATCTGTAGCTAAACAGGTGCATTTACCAGTTAGAATGCTATGCTATACATCACCTTATGCCTTAAAATGCAAATAGTGATAAGTTCCCAGCTTTTATTGATTACTAGTTGAATTAATTGGTTACTAGTTAGAGTAAACTGGCACTGACCATCATCAATGCCTACGGTGATACATGTAGTACTTTGCCAGGGCATATGCTAGGGGGCGCACTCAGTGCATGTGTACCCCACCCCCAAGGGCAAAGGAGTTCCACCCCTGTGAAGAAAAGAGGACTTTGCATGCCTTTTTCTACTTTCAATGTGGTATGGTATTTGACCTCACCAAGATGTGCACCTCCCCATGCCCAACCAGCCTACACCCTTGCTTTGAGTTTCAGTCTAATAGGTGATTAATCATTGAAACAGGCTCAAATATACTGTGTGATAATATCTTGATTTCAAATGTATTAACATAATGAAATACCTTTGATGCTTCTTGAAATTTGAGAGTTTTTATCCATCACTATTTTCACAAAACTTTAACTGTTCTGGTCCAAGATGAAAAGAAAGGTGAGAAATTTCCTAAACTCTTCATTATGAATGATTTTAAATATTCTTTTGCAGTAGTAGTACAGTGCACTCGCATTATAATTAAAACGGTAATAATAAAATTCCTGTTACAACCAAGTAAAAATTCAGGTCCTAAATTTTTTATCTGTATATCTTTATATGCTTGAACTGTTTTAGTTGATTAAAATTTCAATACAACAAAACAAAACTGCTGGTCCTGCGGATTTCGTTATAACAGGAGGCACCTGTAGTAGAAGTAGTATAGAGTAGTAGAGGTTATCCATTAAGTTACATCTGGTTTTGTCCCCAATTACGGGGGTGGCGGGCTTCACCTTACTCTCACGGCGATTCCCAGGCTACCAGTGATTACAAGGATACTAGCAGCAGGCCCTCAAAGGAAACCTGACCAGGGGCCCTTTGCATACAACTTGAACTGGAGAAAAACTCTGGTTATTTTAACAGGAGGTTTTTTTTTCCTATGGGAAAATGCATGGTAAAATTATGCTAACCAGAGTTTTCATATTTAACCAGGTGTTCTCTATTTCAGAGTGTGCTAATCTAGAACACAGTCTTTAATCATAGGACATCACCAATGAGCAAAATACCAGGCATCATCCAGTTAGCACCAATGTTACCCTACACTCTGACATCCGCAAAAGACTTGAATATTCCTCTGATACAGATTAACACGATGACTACGCTGTACTTGACATCAGCTATATACAAGCAACAGTACATGTACTTGTACTGCATAAATCACTCACACATTACAAAGACGTTTCCAGAATTTAAATATCCTCCCCCCTGAAAAAAATGAAACAGCATCGCTAATACCAAAGTCAATCTTGACAATCACCAAATAAGTGCCTTATGACCTTTGACATATGTGTGACCTTTAGGTGACCTCTTTGTTACACCTATGTCTAATTATTCAATCTATATAAGATAAATTTAGATTCCCGCCAAATTTGTTTGAATAATTTTCAATGTCTCCTACTACTAACTGAAACTACATTATCAGTTTATATGATATTACTCAAATATGACTTGTGATCTACAAAATTTGAAGGTGCAGCTGTATAAATTGTTGATCAGTATGGTGACAAATTACGAAAACAAATAATCTAAATTGAAATCAAGAAAACAAAAACGGAGTACATGTATTACACTACTGGTTGTGTATCACTAACTCTATTGAACTTACAGTGTCAAGTAAATTATCTTTACCTACATGAACGGCTCTTATTTTCTTCAAAAATATATACATGTGATACTATATATATATTTACAAGTACACTTAAAGATTGTGTCATTGATTTGCGTGTCAAAAAACATCTAAATGAATGAAATCAGCTGAAATCATATCCAATGTGAAGATTAATATAATTTAACACCTCTCATAGAGACTTGGGGTAAACATAACTGCGATTCGCAATTTGAGCAAAATTTAAACTCACGGAAAGAACAGCATTCTGGTAACATATTGTTATTAGTTTTTGTCATAAAACAACAAATTCATGACGTATTGATCTCAAACTTTCAACACACCATTTGTAAGTACTAAACTACCGTTTGGTATTGATAATGAAGGGGAAGTAATGGATTTGCACATCCCTGACACAATCTTTAAAATATACAGGAACAATGAGAGAAATAACTGATGTGATAATTATAGTAATATCTAAATAATAAAAAGAAAGAAACAAGAAAAAGTAGGATCTGATGAATGGAAACTTTGAAACCACTTGCACATTAGTACTATTTCTTATTTGTTTACATATTAATTAAAATCTAATTAGTTACAAAATACAGTGCGAAAATACAACAGTGCTAGATTCTTTGTTATATTAAATTATGGTAATTTGCTTAAAGTGTTAACAAAATATATTGACAATTAGATTTTCAGGAAAAAAACATAATAAATGTAGTTATAAGTGCAAATACACCGTAAGTCTGCATAGAAAAACAATAAAATTAAAGAAATTGTCATAAATGAAATTAAAATGTAATTGTGAACTTTGAAGGTCTAATACAACACAGGTACACACGCTAGTTACCAGGAGTGAATACAAAGCTAGCATTATAATCTCATATGCACAATTATTTCAACAGAAAACTTTTACAACAGTACCATAGCAGATGAGTATATACATGTACATGCACCATCTTGTTTTAATTTTTTTTTCTCTGTACAAAATTGTAACTTAATTGAAAAGTGTGACAAAAGATGATTTCAAACAGTCATGAAATCTTCAAAGACAGAGTACAGTTTTGCTTTAAGGTGACAATACATTTTTGCTGCTTTTGTGTGTATTAGATAGACTCATGTGATCTACATATCATGGAAATCATTTTTTTTGAAACACTTCCATCTTGCACGCCCTTGGTAATTGTACACAGTGATATCTGCTTACTGATTATTTAGAAAACACAATCTGTCATTCTTAACAAGTTTTGGTAGGTTTGATGCTCTGTTGTCATGTCTGGCTTGACAATACCAAGTTTTTTGAAAGATTGAATCAAAAATTTGTCAGATTGAACAAAACTTTACTCTGCCTTTAACACCAGATACTTTTATTTAAAAACTCCAAGTATATATTTCATGTACAACAATATTTTTGTGTTCGTATGATAACCAGATTGACAAAGATACATGAAAAAAACCTGTACGTGATGTGAAAAGATTGTTACGTATCACATCTGCAAAGCTTATCCTACAAATTGCCTCCCGTGGGTGAAGTCAAATTAATGTTCATAACAGAACTTTATCCCTGTTTAAGTCCATTCGATTATTTACATTATGTGGAAAAAAAGAAAGCTTCCCGTCTGGCATATCACAGTTCAACCAAGTAGAAGTTATGTGTGTCTATGTTACATGTGTATGCTTAGTCTTTCCACAAGTCATATTGTACATCTCTCACACACATTCTTTTGAACATATACATAAGTGATTTGGATTCCGTTTACAAGTGTGCACCACAAGAACAACAGTCTGGTGCCCACTTCAATTGACGACTAAAATAGATTATTTCAAAACTCTTTAACATCAAAGCATCCAAATTATTTCATGCAAGCAGTCATGGATACTATGTATACATGTATGTAGAAATATGTACACAAGAAAAGCAGAAGCAAAATTTGACCACATATCCTTTGGCTATACATTTGTACCAAACTGACTAAATACAAAAAGCTGCAAGTTGACATAGTATACAGTAAAGTGAATTGTAAATGGATGGTTCAGCGTATATGTAAGAGAGATATATTTCCAAGACAATTACAAGTCATTTTGTTGTGATTTGGGGCAAAAATTGGAATGTTCTATAAAAAAGGAAGAAAGAGTTGTTATCTTTCATGGAGTTGAGGAAATAACCCTTTGACACACTGAATGACTAAGCATTTGACAACATGGGATTGTATGTGTGTTTAATTGCCAAGGAGGTTCGCTGTATCTTAGTATTATCAAACCATTCTTGATCATTTCATTTATTTTAATAAGTCAGAAAAAAACTGGCCCAACAGGACTTGAACCCTAAGCCTACTAATAACTGATCAATGGCAGTACCAACCAGGTTAAGCTGACAATGGTAATGCCATGGTTTACTGGATACACATACCTGAAAATTAGTCCTGATTCTGAGCTCATTGATATTTCATAAGCCCCCAGTAGGTATGAATATTAATGAATCTATTTATTTGACAGCAAGCAACTGGATGACTAACTGTATGACATTTTCGAACGCCTGTGTGACAATATTGAATGCCTAACTTTGTGACACGGTTGTATGATTGACTGTATGCATGACAGCATTATCAACTCTTTTGCAACATTTACTTGCTATAAGGCAGCACTGTATGACTAACTATAAGACAGCATCAAATGACTAACTTGAATATCTGTAACCCTTAGTTATTTACTAGAATTGGACAATCTATTACAAGTACATAAATGATTTAAATAACCTTAAACATTTTTACCTTATTAGTGACTTTACAACTTCTCCTTCACACTTCAATATATGTTACAACTATACATATACAGTATCAAGCATAAGAAATATATATATAAAGCTACAATCACAACACAATATTATGTTTTTATACAGAACACAATTATAAACATGAACATCCAAAATGTACATTTGTGAAAAAAAAAACACCCACCAAATATCAACTGCAAAACAAGTACTTCATTTTAATCATACAAAAATATCAGTGCTGAAATATTAAGCTGAATTTCACTTCTTTTTTATTTCAAGATAATAAGTAAAAATTTAGGCAAGCCTTTAGTTTTAGATGTGAAAATATGCAACACATAGCTCTTGAACCAGACATAGGGTTCCAACTTCCAAACGTGTAAAATTTGTCTATCAATATCATGCATAAGATCTAATTTTGATTTTAATTTCAAAGAAATACTTTTCTGTCAACTTTTTGCAGGTATGTTTTCTTTTCCTTGTTGCCAAAAAAAGAGAGAAAATAATAATAATTTCAATATCAATAAACTCATTACATGATATTTCTCACTAAGTATGCCTGCAATGTACAGATTTCATAAAAAATTCAGAACAGAAATGCACATTTTACTTTACACAAATGAAGCCATTTTTTTTCAGTTGTAATTAAGGCATCACAGATTTATTACACTGGCATTCTAGAAGGGGTTCAGAATACTAGCATTCCTGATCGCATGCCTACCCTATTCCCGGCACGGTAACATTCTGCATGCATCCGGAATGGGCCAATTAAGCCTCTATTCATCACTGGGAGAGGATTAAATGGGGCATTCTGGAATGCCCCGAGAATAGCCCTGGAATGCACGGATTAAATCCATTATATGCAAATTCAATGACATTGGCGCTATTGTGTAGGGAACAATAGTAGGCTTTAAGCTGGCATTCCGGGAATGATCCTGGAATGGGGGCATGTCGGACGCGGCTAGAATGGATAGGCTTTTAAGCTTGTGTTCTGGGAATGGTGATGTTCCGCTGCAACCAGAATGGGCTTAAAGATAAGAAGGCATTCTGAACCCCTTCTAGAATCAGTGTAATAAATCTGTGAGATCCTAATTTGGTATCAAACACGTTGAAGGCACATTATGTTACAGTAACTTAATTCTCAATATGGGCAACATCAGGGTTATAGCTACGGCGGTCGGCACCGGTCGGTAGTAGCCGGCACAAACTGAAGCCGACCGCCACAGAGCTGAATTTATTAGTCCTCCGACCGGCACAGAGAAGCTTTAAAATGACTGTAAATGTTTTAAATCTCTACATAAATCGTATATTTTGAGCTTTAAACAGCATTACATTTCAGTCAAAGATGTATTTTGTGAAAGAAATGCTTCCAAATGCTTTTTTCTATGTGGAATCCCAGAAGCCCTACGCTCGCTTTGCTCGCTCCGCTTGCATAACTCCTTCTTACAGCCGGCACAGAATTCTTTCTAGCTATAACCCTGGGCAACATACAATTGACCGGGCGAGTTAGCTCAGAGGGTAGAACATCTGTATCTTAACTAAAAGATTGTGAGTTCCGGCACTTGGTCTGGTCATACCAAAGACCATTATAAAAATGGTGCCCACTGCCTCTAGCCTGGTGCTCAGATATCTAGATGGTGTAGGAATTAAATGCATTGCATTACCAGAGGACTAACTCCCTACTGTAGTGAAACTGTCTTGTACAGCCATGTGGCCTAGAGTTACAGAAACAGAGATACATGTAGGCTTTGCAAAGGATATTTTTTGGTGTTCCTTTTGTTGCATTTATGTGTCCACTCTATTTATAAGGTTATGACAGAATATGATTCAAGATAGATCCAATATACCTTGGACTGCATGTTTTTTTTTTTTAATCTATTTTGGTCATGTTTATCATGGTATTTATAATATGTTTTTTTTTTTTCAGCTGAGGTTAAAGGACAAATGTTGTAATGAGTTGATGTACTCTATCGATGTAACGAATCCTGGATACATGACCATGCTTGTTTTCATCTCAGTATTACTTTTTGTATAGTTGATTTTAACCAAGTTTGAAACGTGATTGAAAGGTGTGTATGAACCCAAATCTCTAAATCCTGGCAAAAACCCGAGGATATGATTAAATATCATCATGGATTTACTCGACAGCACTTTCAGAACAAGTTAACCCATCTGCTGATTTGTGTGATTTTGAGTATCATACAAATAATGTAGTGAATTTCATACAATCATAATGTTAACTCTTTAAAGGCCCACTTTCATGACAGAATGAAAAACGCCCTCTTTTGACTAAAATCATGAAAACGGCGCACTAAGGACACCCATAATACAACGGAAACAGCCATGACAGTGTAGAAAAAGTACAACATTTGTTTTCCTCCCACAATATGTACACTATATCACTGAAACATTCCGTGTTCATGAATATGTGCTTGTATTCCAGAATTAGCTGACATCCTCTCTGTGGTTGAGTTGACCTTTGACAGTGGGCCTTTAGTACGTCAAGCATTTTTATGAGTGCCGCAGTGACCAAAGTTTGGATAGCTGCATCAATTTCAAACAGTTATAAGTTTTGACACAGGCACAATCGAGAAATGTGTTATGTACAAAAGTTGTCGACAAGAGCATAATCTGCAATGCAATATCAATTAATGTTTTAATGTTGTGAATAATTCTGAAGTTATAGTGAATTTTGTAAAGTTATATATTTTGGGTCAATGAATAACCACAAATGACCCCAAAATGTAATTTTTTTTTCACTGCACACAAAATTTCTGATAAAAATGTCAAATCTGTAGGAAAATTTTCAATGTAACCCTTCCAGTCTTTCCCAAGATATTACAAAACCAACTGCAGTTGATAAAACAAATCTGGTTAATCAACTACATCATATGTGGTGGGGTGTAGGAATGATTCATTTGTGTTGTCCTCCGACTATAAATTTCACAATAAAATGAAAGTCTAATCCGTGTATGTATCTTCATATAGATGGATATCACCTCTGACTTAATAAGTTTTACACACAAACTTTCCAATGACGCAGTCTACATAAGATCTAGGTTTCACAAGTTGCTAGATATAATCTGTGTGCACGTGCACCATATCTCATTATATTGAAAATGTAATTTGACTGCTGCTTAGACTTAACAGCAAAACATTTTAGTGAGTATTTTACAATTGGACATATTACACAAATGACCAGCATTTTGAACATTCTGAACATCACTGCATTGAACAAACCAAATAACACAAGGCCTTCAATCAAATAGTAACATGTTCTTATTCAACAACCCACATGAGGTTTTGGCCTTCTCACAGTTGCCAGAAAAAAGGGTGCAACTTTTGTCTTAACATGCTACTGCTCATCTGCCCCACACTGGTTTAGACAACTATCGATGAGTAGACGACGACTTCTTTCTCGTCTTTGGGTATGTGGACTTCTTTTCGTGCTGAAAGGTCGAGGTCGGCGTATGTCAGCTGTGGGTCAGCCTGCGGGCAAGAGTGAGAAGAAGAGAGAAATAGGATGCCAATTCTGTACTGGAAAATCTTGACATTTACTAACATTTGTTTTCAGTTTCCTGCACATGTTACAAAACTTAGTACAACTCTACATTTATTTCCAGGGGAATAAAAGAGAATATTTCCACTAATGAAAACACAAATTCTCCCAATCTTTCAATGGACATCTTGTACCTTATGCTACAAGTCTGAAAATGTAATTGGGCTTTTGCAATGTACATATACATAGGGTGTATTTATATGGAATCGTCAAAGAGGATACAAACACATTCAACAGACAGAAACAAAATGATGCAACACAACATTCCATCCCTAGCTGCGTAGGATATGGACACCTTAATACTGTTTATAGTAAGTAAAACACTAGAAAGAACAACAAAACAAAAAGTCAAATTATAAGGAAATCATGAGAATAAATCAGTAGACTTAGTTATGCACTTATTGTGTTGTTAGTCTTTTGTGATTTGTATCTGATAGTTTAAGCCAGATTCATCCAGCAGATATCTAAATGCCTTGTTCATTTTTTCTTCTTTCAAAAAAGTCCAGCCAAACACGACATAGCAACAATGCCACTTTAACATAAAGGGGCGTGCTAGATTACATGGAAGACAAATAAAATAAATAACACATACTGTACATGTATATTAACAGGCTGATAAAGGTAAGTAAAATCAAAACTAATCAGGAGATATTGCAAAAACTGTGACACAACATTAAACCAAGAATGATGCGTGCCAGGCCCATATCACATCTGTGCAAGAACAGAAACATTACTTTAGGGGCTGATTTGCTACAATCCCAATAAATCATAGATACATGCAAACTTTGGTCGTGCATGGTGACCACCATTCTCCCGAACCCCATCATCATCACTACCATCATCATTATCATTATCAATTATTTTAACTATCATCGTTATTAGTATCATTACTATTATTGATATTATAATCATTACCATTACTATTATTGATATTATACTCATTACCATTACTATTATTGATATTATAATCATTATGATTATCATCATTATTAGGGCTATTCCATGTTAAAAAACAAAACAAAACATGATTTAATAAAACAAAACCCAAGCCTGGTTTGTTTATATGTGGACTTTTTTCATAACCCCTTCAGGTGTGTGTGGTGTGGTCCAGAACAGATGTTGACTTCTACTACATGTACTTCTGACGCAATATGCCTCATGCATCTAGCCACTAAATAGTATAATTTTACCATTGCCTATAATTATAAGATTAATATCATTAATTAAACAAGTAGAGTACTGTTTTCTCAAGTGTTTTCTCATTATATTATCTTTCGTATTTCTCTGTAGAGTATGGAGAGCAAGTCACTTGATGTACATGTACATGGACCTCCTTCATTCTCCGAAAACATGTCTGGGGATTCCCATGCCAGGTAAGTCAGACTACATGTTTGAAAGGTTGTACCAGTAGTTGTATTCATGCTAAGTTTGGGGTGGGGTGGGCTTGAGGAGTGGATAGGGTAGGTCTATGCTGGGGGTAGGGCCATGGAAAAGGGGGTAGGAGGTAGGGGTTTGGAAGAGGAGGGAGTCGGAGAATTTATACTCTGAAGTGGATACCATATCCTAATTGATGTAGACACTATCATGCTCATGAAAACAAATAAGTTTTGATTTTGGCATTCTTTTGTTATCTTAAATAATGATGTGAGGTCATGAAAAATGACATTTTTATTCATTATACTGCATGTACATGACCCCACCCCAGGTCAGACAACGAACTGAAGATGTCCGAGCTTCATCTCTCCTGCACCTTGTGGAGACAATTTCATTTCAACATAACACACGTTCTCTCAGTATTCTAGCCCAAGATATTTCGTACTTCATCTCCAACAGGTTAATAAGTAGGAATGTATACAAATGATGAAAAGTAATGTTTTGGATGTCATTAAAATTTGACATCAAGAAATGCAATCACAATTCACAATCAATGAAAGGATTGCAATGTCATCATCAGTTTTGGCCCAATCTGTCTTGAAAAGCTTATGCATCACAGCAGTCACAAAACCTCCTCTTTCATACTTTACATGATATCACATGATCTATTTTCACTTGTTCTGTTTGCACAGATATTCAGTATACAGCAAAAAACACTGCACAGTGTCAAGTCAAGGTTTACAATGAGAGGCAAATCATGCCCTTACAGATTGTAAAACTCAAATGTGCTGGTGTTATCTGTTGTCGCTCTATACCACGCCATATGTCATCATATAAATTATCTTAGATCATGCGTATCACTATAACCACTAAAAGGAATTTTATGATTAATGTTGACATAACTTATGTACGCTATTTCAGTTCAATTGCCAAATGATACAGTGAACTTTTAAAATATAGGAAAAGGCATAAATAGGTATGTTGATGAAATGTTACAAAAGCTAAAGTTGGTTGAATATATCCCAGTCCTCCCCTCCTCTTTCCCCTCCCTTTTCCTTATATACTCTGATAATTCCTAAATACCAAAAACAATCACTGACTTTCAAGCGATACGCCTACTGAAAACTGCCTAACTGTTTGATATTTCCAGGTATGTAAATGGCAAGATTAGAATTAGTCCTCGAATTTAGAACACAATGCTCCCAGAATCGGGTATACTGTTTCTGGTTTATTTTGTGAAAATTTAATAGTCATACATATCCTTTTTGTTGTTGCTATTACTCATTGGAACAAAGCTTACATACGGATAGTACAGTGTAAAAAACAACAACAAGAGCAAACCTAACAAAATACTGCTATAAAGCCACAAAATGCTCATGCTTTGAAGCAACAAGTCATGCAATTTAGATTATCAGGATTATCAAGTTTGAAGTCGGGGGCTATTAGTGAGATATTAAATGATCATGGGGAACACAGGTCCATAGAATTGGTGCATAACACGGGGCCACTGGGGAACAATCAACATGCCTGCCATGCCGAGACAACAGGTACATACATGTACCCATGACATCACAGTGACATCATAATGACATCATAATGCTATCCAGGGTTGGCAGATTTAAATCAAGTAATTTAATTCATTGATTGAATTTGTGATTTTTTGTTCTTTAATCAATGACTTTTCAGGACAAAATCATTGGTATATTTAAAAAAAAAATACAGAAATTGGTCGTATGACAAAACTAGTAGAGAAAAGTAATGAAAACAAGAATCAAAATTAGATTTTTCAATATTTTGTTTCTAAAAATTGAAAAATCAAAGGTTTAATTGCTTTAAATGACTGATTCATATTCTATCAAATCCTGTTCCCATTTATGAGGACAATGTTTGAATTGCTTATTAAAAAAAATATATTAAAATTCCAAAAATTTGATGTAATAAAAAAATAAATAATAAAATAAATCAATGTAGATTTAAAAAGTTGATTCTTAAAATGTTTTTAATCAAACCTGTTGAATGCAATTTTATTTTGGTTTAACATTGCATTTTCCACAGAGCCTAGCCTGCAATATCTTGAAACAAGTATTCAACGGACAAAACACAACCACCAACCCTGATGATCTCACTGCGACATCTTTATGACATCACCATGATTTCACAATGACATCACAAGTGACATCATAATGACAACACCACTGAGGAATACCTCATGCAAGCTACGGCACCTGATATCCGCTGTTGGTAGCGCCTTTTGTTTGGCTCTTCTGATTGCGATAAAACGTGGAACAGGTTATAATGTAATAACATTAGTCAGGAAGGTTAGTCTATGTCAACTACTAAATACTTTGTACAGCATGCAGCGTTAACTCTATCAGTGCTGACTATTCTCATAGTGTCATCTGTTTAACAAGCATCTTACAACAAATACATAGTTTTCTCTTTGACCATATTGCAGAGATATCGCGACTTCAATACCACTCCATGGCAGACATAATAGCAATCTTTTTTTTCTGGGTTATAATTAAGTAACAGGCTTACACAATAATCACTGTTCACCCAGGGGCAGTGCAACTGGGGGAGAGCCCGAATATTGTTTTCAAAATATTGCAAATTCAGAGACTATTACTGATTTTCGATATTTCCCCCTTAGATTTTCACTGTTTTGCATAGTTATTACCGTAGTATATGGATCAAGCACATCAGGAGCTCTTGCAGCGCATTAGAATACATTTGAATAGTTTTTTGCGCTTTAGAAATTTTATATCATTATTATATAGCCATGCACTAGTACATGTACCTCTGAAAGTATTTTAACAAAGCCTAACACTAAAATCCTTTTTCTGTAAAAAATCTGACCAAGATTCAAGAACAAATCTAACAGTGAATGCCTTTGTAACACATTCAGAATCCTACGACATACTAAGATGTCTACTTACAACTGTAGGAAACAAAAGCATATGACAGAAGCTGCACATGAAAAAGAAGAAATTGATATTCAAAGGAAAAGGAAACAGATATAGCTTTCAAGAAACTTGTTTTGAAAAAATTGAAAAAGAGGTTTACGTGGCAATGTGTGTATTTCAATCTTTTACTGTTTGCTGTGACTGTAATGCTCTGAGAACACCCTAATCTTAACTCCCTAACCCTAACCTTTACCCTAATCTGTTGTCCAAGATATAATTAATATCAGAGCTAAGGAATACAGATTCAGTATATACTTTGATTTTTGGACTCGTCTCACATTTTAAGTAGCCAGCCCCCATGTTTTTTTCTTCTCTAATATGCTACGGTATCCCCATCAACGTAACTTGACAATAACTTATTGTAAGTAGCAATATTTTTCTTGGCACGAGAAATTAGAGGGAGAGAATATCATCATGGCATTAAAGTCAGTAACTCTTCACAAGACGGAAGATATGCAAGTGTGTAATCCAGATTCTTAAATCCGATTTTGTCCCCGACCATGAAGGTGGCTGGATTCAGGCTTTTGTGGAGCAAAAATTGTATGACTAGATGCCCTTCGTGATGCCAACCTGGGACAGGTAGTATACTGGTCTATTTAGGCATTATGATTGGTGTGCAACAAATCAAAATGAGGTAATTTAGCCATGATACTCTTCATCTTTCAAAGGAGCAGTACCATTAAACTGCCATGATTCATTTTAGGGAGATTTATATCTACATTCATTAGTGGATGAAACAATGCAACATTGCAAAATTATTGGGAGCTGTAGTTGGTTAATAACTCCTATCTGAAAGGCATCAGTTTTCACATAGTGAGGTGGGGGTAAGGGTGGGGACTGGGGGTGGGGGCTGGGGTGGGGGGGGGGTAGTGGAACAAGGTCATGGAAATTCTACGCTTTATAGTTGTACAACACACTCCATGACATACTGAACCAGGTTAATTCCTATACAGCCACACCTCTTAGGATTCCCAGATAAGGCATGGTTCAATTAGTGGCAACCATGTTGAAATTTACTGATTAGGATTCAGTGATTACATCAGGATAAATCTTTGAACGTGAATCTGGGTAACAGCATAGAAGAGCCTTACTAAAATGCATGCGTTTTTGCATATTTTATTAATTGGGGGTGGGGCGAGATTCACAGAAAAGCAGGGCAAATGTGATAGTAGTATACTAACTAGTAATGCCTGCAAAGTGTATTGCATGAGTAAGCAGCACAGCTTCTCTTAGTTGGGGTTCACATGGCCCACAATAGGCCCCTGGGAGCTCTGGGGACTTATGAAACCCTGTGGTGCAATGTGAGCTGTCTTTTGTGCTATCCTTTTTGCTTGTGTGCTGTAATGTATGCACTGCTTAACAAACCCTAGAAAACCTACTAAAATTATGAACTAATGGACAGAAAGCATAAACTTTGAGCTAAATGTGAAATGTAATATCCAGCTCAGTTAACTTACAGTTTACTTCTATGATTTTACACCTATTTTTTTTTTTAATACTCTAGTGTATTTGGGGCTATCGTTCCCAACTGGTCGTCCATAAATGTCAAATTGCCCGGAAAGATTCGCTATATGTTTGCTCATTAATCCGTTGGTTACGTGAACTAGATGTGTCATGTGTTCATGAAGCGACATGACAACATGTACAGTAAACCGTTGCCTCCGAGATTCTGAAAATCCCATAGAGTTAACACATAGCTCATCTAGTTCCCGTCGCCAGTGGGTTAACCAATGTTGAAAAATAGTGAAGGTCATAGCTGAAGTTCTCCAAAAAGACATTGCACCACGGTTTGGAGCAAGTCCTGGTACCATATCGTAAGAGAAAAAGTTTCATGACAGTGTGTATATTGGTCATGAAGATCATCTGAAAAAACAGCATTCCTACACTTGCCAAAGAAAGATGAATGCACTACCGAACAAGTCAAGAGCTGTGCATTTTGCAACTTTTAACTTTTGACGCTGCCCCTCATTTTCATGCACTAAACATTTCCTGATTGAAAAAAAAAAAAATCATAACAAGATAGTATGTAACTTGATGCAAACTTGAGTTTCCCAATTTATTTTGAGGGTTTATATCTTTCATGCAAATCAATCAGGGATGTTAGTCGACGGCCGGCCCAAGGCCGGATTTTGCCGGCCTTGGCCTTGGCCGAACAATATTTTCCAGCAGCCTCGTGACTCGAACTACCGGCTCGACTAACATCCTGCTTCGAAATCATGAATGTGGAAAGGGCTCAAAGTCCATTTCAAGCGTCAAGTTCCCATCAGTCCTCCTGCGTCAATGGTTACTGTCTAAAGGTTAACATTTCTATCTTGCTTTTACATCTCCTCCCGTTTTAACATCACATTTTTAACGGTTGTTCCTTTCCCGTTCCGCCGCATCTGGTAAATCCGCGGTCTCCTCTGCCTCCTTGTCTACCATGGCATACGCATGAATGCAAGACGAGACAGAAGAAAGAGGTATAAAACAAAAATCAAAATATATGATATCACTTAATTTGTATGTCTTAAAGGAGAAAGCCTTAGATCAACCGTACTGAGCATGCACACTCTCATTACTCACGGCATGCACACAAGGCTAACCCACACAGTTTCAGTAGTGTTGGGCAATGTCATGCAAAGTGAAACTTGTGGCAGCAGTGAACAAATGGGTAAATACACCAATGTGCTACTTTTCTCCGCCATAATCATTGATGAACAGTTCTCATTTGAATGCGAGACAATACATGCACAACATCTAAAAACACCTACAGCAATGTCCAGGTTGGATTTTATATATTTATCTCCAAGAACCTTGTGGGAAACTCTATATAATTCTTGGTGTTCAAAGTGATCATTCAATTGTATTTGTGATATTTAAAGATGGTCAACCTGCTAAAGGACATGGGTATTAGAAAATAGAACTGTAATTATTTACAACATGATTCAGATCTTATTAAAGATAAAATACAGGAATTTAAGGAACATCATAAGAATTCAGAGTGTAGCCCAAATGCGATATGGAATATGCCCTGAAATGGAATACTGTACAAGAAATAAAAAAAGAACAAAAAGCTTAGAAAGTTAAACAAATAGAGGACATAGGAAAAAAAAATTAAAAAGGAAATTAAGAACAAGTCTGATAAAAAAATATAAAAAGAGTTCAATTAGAAAAGAGTTGAATAAAATCCTTGATAATGAAACAGTGGTTTTAGTGATCCATTTTGGAGTCCGATGGACAGAAGAGGGTGTAAAAGAGTACGAAATCACATGCAATTTTAGAAACGAGATCTTGGGGCAAGAATACATCAATTGAAGTTTGATAATGACAATTGGCCTGTGGTGAATATCAATTTTGACATTCAACTTTTTGAACAGAAATGTATTCAAATTATTTGAATAGTTTGAATACCAGTCAGGACGTAACTACATGTACGGTGTCTAAATGGCTATAGTTTACTACTAAAAAAAGTGGTGAAAAACACAGAACAAAATGACTGTTTTACCCATGTACCAAATAAAAATCTGAAACTTAGGTATTGTACATACAATCCCAAAATTTTGAAGACATTTTCATGCATAAAATGTCTGAGGTGATCAAAATCAATACCAACCCACCTTCTACATGCGAGTCTAACAATCACCTAAAAATGGATGTTATCGAATATGACATAGAATGACTTACCCGGAGCGCTTGTCCTTCCTGATAGTATGATTTTTTATTGAAAGTTTTAAAAAGATTTAATTTTGGGCAGGAGTTTTGGAAGTGGATTTAAATTATTTACATGAATAGACATAGTTATGTTTCTAAAAATGTCTCCCCCCCCCCGGAGTCCTTCTCGAAGGGTTGTGGAAAACTTCAAGGGTGCCCTATCTCTGC
>JZLH01S0027323.1:10192-23058 GCA_001188425.1 Eucidaris tribuloides | reverse complement strand
GGGACAAAGCTTATTGACCTTTGACCCTTGACCACAATCTTTGACCCCTGTGACTCGACCAAAATATTTGTCTTTTGTTTCTTAAACCTAACCACCAAATCATATCAAAAGTGAACACTCCTAACTGGAGTTATAGGCAGAAAATGACATTTTGGGACAAAGTTCATTGACCTTTGACCCTTGACCTTCACCTTTGACCCCTGTGACTGTACCAAAATATCTTTTTCTGTTTATTTTCTAACCTAACACCAAAATTATATCGACAGTGAGCACTCCTAACTTGAGTTATAGCAAGAAAATGGCATTTTGGGGTGAACGTTCTATTGCACCTTTGACCTTTTGCTACGCTTGACGGATTTGGTCCCATAATCTAATCACTTCTATCCTTGCTTAGTGGTCATCCTTGTGGTCCAGAGTATCCTTAAACATCCTCCCAGCCGTACTTAAGTCAATCTTGTCTCACGCAAGAAAGCTGCGGACGCACGGACGTACCGGCACCCGACAATCCGAAACATTAATGCCTCCGGCTGCCCTTACGGGGCGGAGGCATTAAAAAAATTTACTTAATGGCTTTTTCAATTCGTTCAATAGTTAAAAATATTTTTCATTCGGTTGACAGATACGTTCATCAAAATCCTTCAAGTCCATGAAAAATTTCGCTACTAATTCAAAGAATTGAATAAAAGATTATTATTTGTATGCCAATTGCCCGGATTCTTCATCATCAGGACAACTCCAAGCGGGAAATTCCTATTGACAACTCCCTGGAGGATGTTTCCTCAGAATGAACAAATCCCCCGTAAGGATGGCTTCCTAAAGACAATTCCCTAACTCAAATCAGACTTTTGAAACTGGAAAACATTCTGCTTGGGAGAGTTCTTCCTGCAGGGAGTTTTTCACGGGGGGATCTGCTCCTCTGGGCGTGGCATCTTCCAGTTGAGTTATCCTTGGGTGCGTCTTCCGGGAGTTGCCCTGCCTGGGGAGTCGGTGCCTGCGGAGTTGTCTCCTGGGGACGTGTCTCCCCTGGGGGAGAAAAAAATGAATTGTCCCCTGGGAGCCATCGTGCCGGGTTGTCCTCCTGGAGTAGTCCTAGATCTGATTGTTTACGGCACCCACATGCTTGTACAGTCGAATCCTGAGAGGTTCAAATAATAGGCAAATAAAACACGAACAAAAGTAACTTCTCCTTTTCAAAATACCAGTAACTTTAACACAAATTAATTCGATGAAGTAATTTGCCAGACATTGTTCTGGTATACTTATCTAGCTTCTGTTGCTGAAATGTGTTAAATCCGTACAAGTCTATGAATGAGGGAACACATGTTTAAGATAAAAATGTCACTTTTCAAACTTCACAAGGGTAATTTTGGGGGATTTGTGACACAGGATTTTGACAAATTTTCTTTCCCGTTGTTGTGTTTTCGAGCACTTCAGTCTCGCACGTGGCACTAGAGACTATTTGCGCCCCGCCCAATTTCTATTTCTTTCCCGTGAATGCTTAAGGGCTATTTATGCTACTTATCTATCTTTTGACCCCTTACACCTTCCTTCACACTTTTCATATATTTTACAATTCAGTGAGCTCTAATCAAACAATTTTCATCCTTCCTAAATTTTGAAATTGTAAAATACTTAAGTTTACTGAAAAAACTGAAATCAGATATTTTTTTAGCAAAATGTGTCTTTATATGTGGTATGAACATAACAGGTTGTCACCATGTCATCATTTAGTAAGCACACTTTATAAGTAAAGTAAAAATATTATTGTTCACTGTCATTTACATTAAAAAAATGACTCCTGTGACTTTTGAAAATTTTGTCTTAAATGAATGTTCACCCAAGAGGGATCAATCAAAGTTCACACAGCAGGTAGTCTATGAGTGTATAAACACACCTGTTAAATTATTTTGCTCAAACTCTTTCACTAAAAGTTACAGTGATCTGAAAAAAGGGGGAATTACTTTTGTTGTTGTTCTGTTTATTTAACAAGTGGAAAAGGGATGACCAACTACAGATTGTGGGACATATTTGACAAGTTTAAGAATTCAGTGGATTACAAGTACAAAAGCAGACAAAAGCGGATCGAGGGGGGAGGGGGGGGGGGCGTTGGCTGCAAAATGGTCACCCTCATGTTGGTGGTAGAAATTAACAAAAACCATTATGGTATTGGTATCAGTGTCAACCCCCTTCATTTGATGCTTTTTTTGGGGGGGGGGGGTGGATGGTAGGCCTTGGGTAAGTTGAACAACAGATAAGGCCTCCCCCAAGACGAATTCCTTGAATTGTTACTATTTTTTGAGATCCCTTCTCACTTGGCAATCTCATATTGCAGTTTTAAAATGCCTTTTCACAAAACCCAAGGTTCTGCAGAACATGGGAGGCCATTCCTCTATTCAATCTACATGTTCAATTATACCAATGCGACAGTGCTGTATTCGAGGCCAGGCCTCAGACCAAATTTTGGTGGTCTTGACCTCGGTCTCGGTCTAAGTCACCTGTACAAACCTATGGAAAGGTAGGGCTTTGGCGCAGCCTCGGTCTCGGTCCGAGTCACCTGTTAAAACCCCATGGAAACGTAGTGGTTTGGGGCGACCATGGCCTCAGAACTTGTTGCCTGGAATATGGCACTGCAATACAAGTTAGTAAACTTTTGAATTCATAATTACAGCACATGAAATTACGCTGTCTGAATAACTATCACTTTTAGTGCAAATGCATTTACTTTCTTATTTTTCTAACCCGTGGTACGTTTTGCAGTGTTCTGCCGAGGCTGGCCTCGAGGACAAGTCTTGGACTTGGCCTCGATCCAAAGCAAACCCTATGGGAAAGTAATGTTTTTGGGCGGCCTTGGCCTCTGAACCTGTGGCCTCGGCACAACACTGGCGTTTTGTGGCAACAGGTCACAAATGGAACCTCCACTTTGAAAAAACAATATCTGTCCAAAACTACTTTTACCTTAGCCTCTTGTCGAGGCCCTGGCGGCTGATCTCTGTTTGTTGATTTATCACGTCCCGAGCAAAGCGAGCTGGCGAGCGCAGCGAGCCAGGGCCTCTTGACATCTGTTTCGCATCCGAAAAGTAATTATTATTCATGACCACAGGAACGACCGATCTCTATTTGAATCAGCCAATGAAATTGCGCGCTAGGCTTTTCTGTCTTGGCCTGGTCAAATATTCGGTGGGTTGAAAGAAATTTCTTCAGCGCTGTTAACTAAAAATATATACCATCAAACACCAAATTAGTACTCGCTCTTGCTTGAACAGAAAAGCTGAAGCATGTTTGGTTTAATTTTGCTTTTATAAGGTCCAATTTGGCGTGCAATAATTTACGTGTAGGAATTATTTCACCTAATGAAAAAGTGAACGCTTCCAAATCGTTTCGTGTTACACTACAGTATTATGATCTTCAGCCTCAAGAATATTTAATATTATGTCATTGTAGCCCGTGCTCATTGGATGATTTTCACCGATCATGAATATTGGTGAAAACAATAAAATACAAAAGAAAGTCGGTGAAATTCAGTTCAGGTGTCAAGAGGCCCTGGCTCGCTGCGCTCGCCAGCTCGCTTCGCTCGGGATCATAATCAACAAACAGAGATCAGCCGCCAGGGCCTCGACAAGAGGCTACTTTTACCTTGGCTGCTTACAATGCTCACAGATCAGCGGACCCTCACCATACAGATGCCTGCACATCCAACTACATACGAAACTCTGGATAATGAATTCACCATCAAGTCTTACTGCTGCCTGTAAATTAAATGACAGACGGACAAACAGACGGACAGACAAACAGGACACACACTTACCCAGAGCCACCTCCTACTGGTTTGGGGGGATCTTCAGGATCACAGCACGGACAGCAATTCCCATCTGGGCAGCATTCCAAGTCAGGACAACAGGTACATGCGCCACCACAGTCACCTGCAAACAAGAATATGAAAGCAAACGCAAAGACGAGAACTCACGATATGAATTTATGGGAATTGAAATGAATTACATTACTTACTGTGGAGAATTTTGATCAATTAGCATAATTAGCATATTTTGTTTAATTTCAAAATTTTGTTTAGATGTTTGGAACCCCTCACTGAGCTTTATCAGTCTTAACAATCTGAATGACAATAATTGATGAAGACAAACACACACAAGGACACATGCACTCCCTTACGGAGCCAGTTTCATAGTCCCCTCGTGAACTTCGTTTGGTGGGGGAAAAAAACAAACAAATGATACACAATACATAATAACATGTCATTATCATTTTGATTAATTATTTTAAGAAATTACTCACGTTGACAAACATGGTGGGAAAACAAGTCAAGAAAAATAAGATTTGTACATTCCTGTCCACAATTATACCTATTTGATTTTTTTTAAAGTATGATTGGGAGGCTATAAAATGTAAAAAAAAAAAACTATTAAACTTTGATTTTTGTCCATCTTTTGTTAAAAACTAAATAATTTAAAGTGTAACTCATTTCAAAAGATGGATGATTGAAGCCTAACAAATCAACCTACTAGTGGGGAGCAAGGTTTTCGATTAATACAAATTATAGAAATGATCTAAATAAATAAAAAATGAATTTAAATTAAAAATAAGCCCCAAAATAACTACAAAAAAAAAGATTAAAAATCCAACGGTGATTCCTACCCCTCTTGCAACAGAAGTACCAGATCAGGACACCGGCGATCACAGCAGCAAGTCCTCCTACCACTCCTCCTGCTATGGCTGCGGTATTATCGGGTGTACCTGAAATGGAAATTGAAAAAAATAACAACAATGAGTATTAAACAAGTGATGGGTGAGACACACACAAATGCAACCAATCAACCAACCAATATGCATGAAGTGCCTTAATACGAAGCACTCACTTAAGAACATAATGTGATCACTATACCATTTAGACACGTGATTTTTATTATTATCATTTTTTTGTTATTGATGTATGTTAACTGCTAACTAGCTGTTTTGGACAATACAATACAATACAATACAATACAATACAATAGATAGATAGATAGATCAAATAAAAAAAATAAAAAGATGACTATACAAATAAATATATAAATAGATAAATGAATAAAAAATGTAATAAGATAATAAATACAAGTAAATTTAAAAACAAACAAAAACTAACTCAAATAAATGAAAAAAAAAATATATACATGTAAATAAACAAATTGAAGTAATATCTATAATGAGTATAATCAAAGGGTAATCACAGTATTCATTATCCACTTTCAAAATACAAAGTTGGTAATACATTGCCCAGTAAATCTCACATCCAGAGATGATTTTCTTTATAGGTCAAAACGTGTAGGGCCTACTTTATGGGGCAGAGGCATCTGCAGGCATTTATCTTTGTTTGAGTGAAAAAGCTATCATATTTTGTGGGCTTCTGTGGAAGCCAGTCATCTCTGAGTGTGTGATGTACAGAAATTTTATACAAGCCTGTACTCCCAAGGGATTAAAACTGTTTGTCATAATTTATAAAGGTACACTGTGGGCATGTTTGGTCTGTTTTGCTAAAGGAAAAATATACACACAAGAGAAAAACAATACAATAAAGAAAAGATTGGATTTATAACAAAACTGTCAAGTAAATTCACCGCAAAGGTACAGATAAAATTCACCTTTTTCATTTTTTTATAAAACAACCATACTATGGGCCTAAATGTACACAGTATATGTAACACATAAAATGCAAACATGTACATTTAGACTTGATATTGACACAAAAACATGTTATTGCACACCACACCCATAAGTCGTCTACATAGAGTCATTGTGTAAGGGGAAAGTCCCCAGCAGGTGCTTAGTGGATGTTGCCATGACAACATGACGTCAACAACATGTCCTCCTCACCAGCATTTGGCGACCCATCTTATTGCAACAAAGACGGCATAAATTCACACATATGTATGAGTGCCGTGTGGTGTTAGTTTGCACGTACATTATTGCTGTTAGTCATGCGTACATGTATGTGTGTATCGGTGTGCAATCAAATGGCCATACCATACTGCATAGTTTTGAATACAGTACATGATACTAGTGAGCTACACTGTACTCTATGTTGGGAATACATGAAAATATCGCATGGGATGATGTACATACGTACAAATACAATACTTCTTTCTAAATGCATTATATTTCCTGAACCAGTAAATCATTTTTAATGGAGTCCATAATTGAAATACATTCTTGGTTTTCAATTCTCTTTTATTGTGTTAGAAAAGTTTATCATACATCCAATCTACACCTTTTGCCTAAACAGCATTGTTGTATCAGAAGCCAGTCCCGAGGCCAATTTGTGGCGGCCTTAGTCTTGGTCTCGGTCCGAGTTACCTGTACAAACCCTACGGAAAGGTTTTGTTTTGAGGCGGCCTTGGTCTCGGAACCAGTCTGGTATTGGATCTGACACTGATTAACTGCAGGATCCAGTATCTCTGAGATTAGAATCTTTGTGAATTATACATGTATCATTTGATTTATTTGAAGTCATATGAAGCATTTGCTTCGCAGATGAAAAATTGGAATATCGATGATTTTCAAAATCATGTCATGAGTTCTTCTAACCTAGGTAGGCAATGAGACCAGAATAAAATGCCATAGTGACTTAAACTAAGCATACATTATTTAATCCTTTGGGGACTAAGAACAAGAAATCTCGGCCTGGGGTTTATGGAGAATGCATGCAACGTTGAAATCAAATCGTCTCCAACAGGTTTGAGATAATTGAGTACTTGCGGAGCAACATCACTTGAACAAAAAACACCTGAAAACTATTAGTTTTCAGGTATTGGTATTGCTCAAATGCTCAAATTGGTATTCTGAAAATGACACTTTGATACAAAACAAAGGTTCAGGCAAACCTGCCTATATATGTAGTGGCAACTGATATAGGATTGTGCTGGAGACAACTCATGTGTTTCACAACAAGTCTATAAGCACTAAGCAGCCACCTGTCTATACACACTACAGTTTCCATTTCCTTTGGGTAGCTAGACTGGTGATTATGAGAGCAGTTGAATGCATGTTAGAAAATATGGAAATGCACGATAAACACGTATTCCCCGGCGATTCATTTTGGGAAGAGGGACAAACAGTCTCGACTATCAAGTATAAAACATAGTCTAGTAATGATGGTCAAAGCTTTCCTGCCTGTAAACTATATACCAGACGGGACAGGTGGTTTTCGTCTTTAAACATATACATGTATTTACCAATAATGTGTTTCATAACGAACTCCCTAATATGAATCCTTTTTCACGCTTTGTAGCCCCTTTGCACAGATGATTTCCAGACACCCCGACTATAATCCATACAGCATCAATCAAGTTATAATTGCAATAAGTTTGAAGGGAGAGCTCAGTGTTGTTATGGAGTGTTAACTTCACATATACGTATGGAAAAACCAGATGGATTCATTGGACCAGCTAGAACTCATTACAGACACTCTTTGTTGCTACGGCAATTTACTAGTATTTTTTCGCAGGTTTTGTGGATTTGGTTAAATTGACATATTTGTCCCTCATGCTCAATGAACTGAAGTGGATAGATGCTAATATGAAACAGTTTGCAGTATCACGTTTCTCTGATACACCTCATTACAGATATATACATTGGACATATGGCACACCCACAGAACGCAGAAGACTGGAGGAAAACACTATGATGGTGTCATCATTATTGGTTTTACGATTCAGCAGTGCTATAATTCCTTCAGCACAAAACTCAAGACAAACAAAGTCTGTACATTCTTGTTACACATGATTCCTTGGGGTTAATTACAATGCTGAATCCTAGCTATTGCACAGTAAATGAGAACAATATAAGAATAACATATATATACCCTTTATTCTGGTTCAACACAGTATGTTTTTCTTCTCAGAAATGCTTGATACTTCACTGTGCAGATTATGCAGTTAGAAAAAAAAAATCCTAGCTCAAGAATTATAATCATTATTTGCGGTCTTAACGCTGGAGGAGTACATCTTTGCACAGTTTCTGTTCACACATGAAATGTTGTGGGAAGTTTCACAATTTTTGGGGAAATTTCCTACTAAATTGCAGGAAGTTTCTCAGTGCAGCAAACTTCGTGAAGATAATTTTTGGCAAGTCCAATTTCGCGAAGTGTAAGTGTGAAAGTACCTAGTATGTACAAATCTCAATTTGTTTGATAGGATGTAAAAAAATTAGCAACACTTGACAACTCTGCGTTTTCATGAGATTAACCAAACAATAACTGCATAAAAGTAGTCAAAACCGTACAGATTTTCTTGGTTAATTGGGTAACTGTTCTGCCTGATATTGGTACACGTACAAGAAATCAAGTACATCCAGTTCACTATATTAACAGATATTTGCAAACGAAATTGAATTATCATAGGCTAACATTGTGGAGCTTCAATTTAAATAAAATTGTCAAATTTTGATATCTGAACTACATAGTAGTGTTCATGGACAAATAAACACCCTCAAATACAAAAGTTTGGAAAGTTACACTGCCAATTATGGCAAGTTATGCATGAATAATCAATTAATATGCGGGGCGAGTTTAAATAGCGTAGGTGTACACACAGTAAGTCTATGGGAGAAAATGGGCAGGTGAATCCGATCAACTTACTATTTTCACTTTTTTAAAGCACTAAATAATCATTTTGAAATACAATTTTTTCAGGGCGTCATTTTTAGACTTTATCAAAGACAATGATAGCACGGGGAATCATGTAGCTCAGATTTTTTTTAACTGTGGTAAATGTTAGCCAATACCTTTAACATGAAATTTAGACATAAGATGTAATTTGGTCGATTTGATTGTTGGGTTGTTTGTATTCAATGTATTTTTACTTTAAAGATTGTGTTATTGATTTGCACGTCAAAAAAATCTATATGAATCAAATCAGCTGAAATCATATCCAATGTGAAGATTAATATAAATACACACCTCTCATAGAGACTTGGGGTAAAATATTGAGTTTTGGTTAAAATCTGGACGGTTAAACTTCATCCTTTTTCCATTTGCTCAGGAGCAAATTTTAAAAAATCCGCGACGTCAAACGTGCACGTGCCGTTCCAAAATGGTCCGATCAGCCGTTAGCCAATGGTCGCGCAGGGGATAGCCGTTAACCAATCAGAGGGCTGCGCTCGTCTTGATACGATGCACAGTAACCGCGATTCGCATTTTGAGCAAAATTGAAATTCACAGAAAGAACAACATTCTGGTAACATGTCGTTATTAGTTTTTCTCATAAAACAACAAATTCATGACGTATGGATCTCAGATTTTCAACACACCATTTGTAAACTACCGTTTGGTATTGATAATGAAGGGAAGTAATGGACTTGCACATCCCTAACACAATCTTTAAATCAGAATTTCATGAAATGATGTCAACATACCATCAGTCTTTTTGGTTGTCATGGTAGCGGTTGCCATTCCTTCAGTCGTCATAATTCCTTTATCAGAGCATACAATATGTGGTGGTTAGCATCGTATGAACACGTTAAACCTTTCTGTATTATTTCAACATTTCATAGTTGTACAATTAAAGTAGACAATTATTATCAATTTCGTCTTTGCCTCACTAAAACCCATCTGATGCTCAGTCTACATGTATGTTCCAACCAAACTACAAGTTCCCAATGCGTGGTATGGTGATGTACATGTAAAATTCCAAGCTAGGCGTCCACACGATAGCCAAGGCATCGATGCCACCATGGTAAAATTTTGGGCCGTATGGGTGCCATATCCTAAATTAGTGGATATATGACTGGCTGATGGTAGGTGTGTGCTTTTAGTTTTTGATACAGCTTTGTTCTGACTTGGGTCGCAACACTGCAAGCATGCAAGCAAGTAATGCTCGTTGAAACGTCATTCCAGTAATGCAATTCAACTTTGCGCATGAGATTTATGAGATACAGTCCAATGACCTTAAAGACTGTGTCCATCATTGCACACCCCGAAATGAACTTATCGACCAAACGTGTTAAAATCATTTATAATGTAAAGATTCACTTCTCATGTAAGTCTTGGGGCTGAAAATCAAGCTTTCGTGATAATAAGCACTGATGAAATTTAAAAAGAATAGTTGCGAACTAAATTTGATTTTTGTTTTCAGGTGTTAAACAATCTGACTGCCAAACCTGATTCGTAAATCATTTAGGAAAGCTCAATACCTACTAATCAAAGCTTACGAGGTCAAAATCTCACACCATTGTAGTTGGACAATTGTCATGCAATCTCTCTACATGCATTCAGTGTCTGAAACCTAGACTACTGTTACAAAACACAACTTGAGCACTTTCCTCATTTCAAATTTATAGTTTATCCCTCAAAAGCTTTACAATGTATGACTCCCAAATTTTAAACACTACCATAATATGTATCTAACTTTAGTTGGATGAAATCTATGCGAGAATGGCTTGGCGGGCAAATAAAAAATACCATCATTACCTCAAATGGAGTCAATTTGTGAAAAGAAGAAGAAAAGTAGCAAACTATTTTTTTTTTTTTTTTTTTTTTTAGGGGGGGGGGGGAGTAGATATACATTTCCCATGTACCAAGTATTGCATAAAAAGAGCTAATATATATTTGCCATGCACATTTTCCCGCTTTATTGTTAGCTATGATGTACAATATGTATATGTTGCAGTTGCACGTTGTGACAGAAGCAAGTCAAAAGATTTCAGATTTAGAAGTGATACTTCATAAGGCTAATGAAACTTGATTATGAGTTTCCCGTCACCCGCCCTCGTTATGATTTTTGGGCCGCGTTAGTGGCCGAAAATCTGAGAATAATTCATTATTTTGAAAAATTCTTTTCAAGGCTCACCTTTTCAGTTGATTTTGAAAGTTTTGGTAGGAAACGAGTCTCGGACATGAGTTTAAAAATAGACCCAATATTGTTTGTATTTTGTTTCAAGATTGTCTATCGGTCTATAATGCATCAAAAGGATTCCACTGTACAATGTTCCAATGTTTAGGGTTAGAACCGTTAGAAACTGGAAATGTGCAAATGGAATAAACAAAAAAGCATTTAAGTGTTTGTAAAAAGTTAAAATAATGAAATCCTGCATGTAATGAATAATGAATAATGAAATAGTTCCCTCATTATGGGCTGAAAAAAATGTGACGGGAAACTCATAATCAAGTTTCATTAGCCTAACCACTCCCCAATACAATAACTAAACAGATAAAAACTAAACTTATTAAATTAAATTTTATATTTTTTGCCTATTTTCAAGCAATATGGTGTTACTAGTGTGTAGACGAGGTACCGCTGCAATTAATGAGATACTTTGTGAGGCGACTTCGTGATACACGTTCTACACAGGTCAATCAAAACACATTTCTTTTTCATGTGTGTGTGGGTGGGGGGGGGGGAGGGGTGTTATTGCAATCTTTTACCTACACTACAATGTAGGTACATGTATTCTCACCTGGAATCTCACGATTTAGCACTTTTTTTATCTATTTATTTTTTTTTACATCGCTTGAAAATTATGCACAATGCATTATATAATTTGAACATTATACTAGCATCCAGTGACTTAAATGTTATCATCGTTATTTCAAATTTAACCCATTAGCGACGATATAATTTCGTTGACACACATTCTCCATAGCCCATAGCCCGAGATATCTGGTATTTAGTCTCTGAAGGGATAAGACTCATGTCAATAGCAGCCATATCACGTCACACTACTTCAACCAATCAACGTGAAATTGCGACAATTATTCCACCACAAATAATATTTTATATGACGCTGGGTTATATACAGTTGTGAATTTACGAAAATCATGATATTTATTTCCTGAATTAGCAGCGGCTGGCTGTTCATACAAACCCATGGGACTCGAGTCATTTTACTAGACTATAGCTGGACTGCAAAAAAGCATGACAGTAGATGTCGGAGCTCCTTAGAAGAAAAGTTTGGCCGAAAGAGGGGACTGCACAAGAAAAATTTAGAGCAAATCACGGATACTTGTTAAGGAACAAACCTGGTGAATTTACACTTTGGCAGGCCAGTAAGTGTTTCGATTTTTTTGTCGAACAGAAATATACAGCTTTTAGACTTGGAAGATACCAAAAGGTGTTAAAGCCCAGTTGACCGAATGACTCGGAAAGCACAAGTCCTCATGTGTGGAAATGATTATGGTTCAGGAGCATAGAGCATTGAATAGAGTTGGTTTGCCAGACAGTGCGCATGTGCTGATATTACTTCAAAGTAATAAAGGTGCCTGCCGACTGAGTTCTAGAATAATCAACACCAACTAGATCGTACTTTCATATTGTGAAGAATACCATACAATGGCATAACTTGCAAAAATTATCACTTTGTCTCCAAACGTGCAAAATGAGGGGATTTAGGCATCCTTTTTATCATCTGCTGTGGATTCTTTTTGCTGTCAATTATTATAGACAGTTATTTAATCGGGAACAGGTCTCACGAGAAATATGTACGGTACGCATAAATGTCCTCATTTTGCTAGTTTCTTAGTTTTTAAATCCGTGCAATTGTGATGTACAGTAGACAGGCTGGTCATGCCTATGCGCATGCTGTAAATGACACTCCAGTGTGTGCCCTACATGTACCTCAGGTTACATTTTGTAAAGCAAATAGAGTGTGACTTGACCACTTCGTAGTAGTATTTAATACCAAAAAAAAAAAACGATTGTGTACCCAGTTATGTAGTAATCTGTAACAATCATACAAATTTTGGGCACTTATCGCTCCAAGGCAATCAGTCAACTGGTCAAGTGGATGGACCCCACCCGGGGGAACAGCATAGATTCAGCCCGGGGGGGCCAGTTAAATATAATGTTGTACACATGCGTGACCAAGTTATTTCCAGACACCCC
>JZLH01S0027323.1:0-10142 GCA_001188425.1 Eucidaris tribuloides | reverse complement strand
GGGGACCCAAGGGAGGCCATTGGAAAGATATAAGGTATAGATGACACGAACATCCCAAACTGCAAAACTGGGAAAAATCAAAAACAAAATCAAACAAAATATTTGCGTGAGAAAGGGTCAAAAATGTGTGAGAGCTGACAGCCCTGCAAATATTCCGAAAGTGATGAGCCATATTATTAAGTGTTTTTGTAGTATTCTGTCAAGAAGACTACATGTAACTTCACCCGTATAGAAATGCATCTTGTGCATGCATGATTATATTGTAATTTTCACTACAGTTTGAGTTGTCCAGTGTTTCCAATGTCTGTGGCACAAGCTTTGTCCAAAATGACCTATGTTCCGCACATGCGCAAATTGTAAAGTTCTAGGAATACACACACACTGTAGACGAGGGTCTGTATTGTACAGTACATGTATATACGATGGCCACCTGGGCTTGAAGCCAAGAAATGTGTAGAATTCCCTGAAATGAAATTCAAGTACAGTTAAAAGTCAAGGCTGGGACATCAGACTGTGATACGCCATTACTACATGCACCATGACTGACATAAATACCAGCATTCCTGTTTATTACATGGGGAAAACCCACTCCTGTACTTGACCACATGGAATGTGGTAGTCTGCTGCAAAGACTCAGATTGTGATATGGACTCCTGGTGCATGAAGTCCTGTAATTTGCGAGATGAGCAAATAATTTCAGACAAACATGTATTAGACAAGGATCATGGTTATAAGGGATTGGGATTTGGAAAATAAGGGATTGGAATTGGGGTACAGAAAAAATATCAATAATAATTTGTAGGCCCTATATATTACTCTACTTGTAACCCTCTCATCCAATTTCCACAGTGGGTTGAGGACTATGGATTTCATCCGAATCAAACATGTTCTATACAACTTTTGCAATTACCCTTAGAAGCGGAGTAAGTCCTGATTTACTCTGGTCTTATTCCGCTTCAGCTTTAAGTGTGAATGTGGCATCTGACAGCTGATTAAACTATCATCCAGTCATCACAACTTCAAGTCCAGTAATTGGTTCAATTATCAGGACTGTGCCACTGGCCTGTCCTAACCTCAGGCCAGAAGACTGGGTCCTGATTTACTCTGGACTAAGTCCTGATTTACTCTGGACTGACTCTGCTTTGGCTTTAGTATGAAAGGGGTATCTGACAGCTGATTTAACTATCATCCAGTCATCACCACTTGGGGTCCAGTAATTGGATCAATTATCACTGATCAAGAGAGTGGTGGGTCTGTGACCCCAGACAGGTGACATCCCATGGGACTCCCAACTGATTAACAACCAGGGCTGCCACTCAAAATTTTGATTTCCCCCCTATGCCGCATGTGTGTTTTCCCCTACAGAAACCACTTTTCCCCTACGCCTACATGTAATTAACCATATTTCCCCTACAAACCTATGTTTTCTCCTACAAAAATTGACTTGTCCCCTAAAAAGGTATGTTTTCCCCTGAAAAGTAACCTTAGAAAATGCAAAATATTGATCACAATTTCTCTGCCAGAGATGGACAAAATGGGAGAATATGAATAGATGGGATTTCCTTTCAAAATTTAAGAATATCTCTGAAAATTGTCAAAACCCCCTACATCCCCTACAAATCATCAAAACCCCCTACGTTTCCCCTACGGAAGGTCATTTTCCCCGTAGGTATCTCCTAAAACCAGAGTAGTCTAAAATCCCTACGGTAGGGGGTTTCCCCTACGAGTCGCAGCCTTGTTAACAACTACTAGAGGATTTCACCATTTTACAATGCAGACATGAACGCAATCCATGGGCCTTGGTCAATCTAACTAGGGACATGCCTTCCCTGATCTAACAAACTTCAATCTAAAAGAAAACAATATTACTAAAAGTCCAATTATAGTGAATATTTCTCAGCTTTGTGTCTTTTAAATTGATAACATTTTAATGCATGGCATTTATGTTAAAGGCCCACTGTCAAGGGTCAACTTAGTTTCGGTTCCAGACCATGCGACTTTTCCATCCCCAGTAATATCACGCCCTCCCTGACTTTTTCTACCTTCACTCATCTACCTCAGAAAACTAGTCTTACTCTTATAGGTCAAGACAGTTATCTGATGATAGTAAGCCTAATTTCTTTAGGAAATAGGATAAGTTCTTGCATCTGGAAGCCAGACTAGGGTCAACTCAACCACAGAGAGGATGACAATTAGTCCTGGAATACACTACAGTCACATATTCAAGAACATGGTCCTATTAGTTACAGCGCCAAAGTCTGCAGACTGTGGGAGGAAAACAAATCTTGTAGTTTTTTCCACAGTGTCATGGCTGTTTCCGTTGTTTTATGGGAATCATTGGAGCACCCCTTTTATGACTTTACTCATGTGAGGGCTTTGTCATCCTGTCATGACAGTGGGCCTTTAAAGTATGAAAATACACAAGAAATAGACATCCTATTCCTAAGAAGGATCCATTCAAGATGCAGAAAAAATTACCGAAATACAGGAAAATCCTGTGGAATATGGAATGCTTGGTCAACATGGTAGATACTTAGCATGCTTTTGAAAACATCTTGAAACTTATGAAAACCAGGAAACTCATTATATTTCAGCAATTATTTCTATTCAGTTTCACTCTGAAATTAGAGCACTCTTAAAAACCAAAGAGTCTTTTGAGATTTTTGAGAGTATGAAACTTAAACTTTCACCATACACCTGGGCTTGGAATCAAGAGGGGAATTTAAGTTGAGGACCATATTTGGATTTGTTGTTGAAAAAGTTGCTGGAAGTCAAGTATGAGACAGTGATTTGATTGACATTTTGATTTGAAATTCAATGGTACACAATCTCTTTTGATCTATTGAAACATGGCAGCTTAATTCTTACTCTGTGGTTAAGTAAAATGACATATATGTATCTATAAGGATTTCTGCAACACGTGTCACCTACAGTGAAATGACTAGTCTGTCTGCCAGACCATTATTCTGGAATCAACAGCCAAAACTGTCTGTGGACGGTCCCTGCTTCGCAGAGGTGGTCTGAAATTCAGACTATGAAATGCCATTTAAACATCCACTTTCAATGCACAATAGAACAGTGCACCCCTTATTCACACACAATACACATGAGGACATTTTGTTTCCCACAATACAACAAAAACAATTGGTTCATGGGTACCATACTTCATTTTTTTGGGGGGGGAGGGGGGAGGGGTTACTGTTCTAAAAAAGTACATTTTAATGTAAAAAATAAAAAACCTTATCCTTGTTTCGGATCCATTTATAATAACATAATGAGTTGACTATGGCAAGTGGCTTACTTCCTGGTTCAAATTTTCAAGGTTGTTCAGTAAATAGTCCTGATTTAAAGGTGCACTGCATCTTTTTTTGCATGCCTAAAAATGGAATTGTGTGATACACGGGTGTACATTTAAGAACCTTTGACAAAAATAGGAGCTATAAACTCAGTTTAAAGGCAGGGGATCTCTTTTGCATGCATAAAAATTAACATTGTGAAAATACAATGGCATTTAGAAGAAAATGCCACCTGGAAACCTCCAGCAAAATACAGGAGCTAAAAACTCAATTTTAGTGGAATTATAGTGACAGTTAGACTCTGATTTGAATTTGTTTCTCGCGAGAAAACATTTCCTACCATAGAACATACACTAAACGGCTATTGTTTATCTTTCACATTTTTCAAATTCTACTCAATTACTGACCCCCAGATTTCACAGACATGCCCTTCATCAATAGCCCAAGGGCATGTGTTATCTTCTGAGAATTATAATCCAAATATTTGATCAGTAATAAGCAATGGCTATGATTATGAAGCATTTTCTTTTTTTCTTTTTTAAAAGAATATTATTTCAGGGAATAATAATATTTTTCTGTAGCAAAGGTTTCAAATATTGTTTGAATTGAGGTTAACCAAAATTAAACTTCCCATTTTCATGGCAGATTAACTAGGGCCTATAGGTTTGAAAAACCCAAATGATATAGCACTTCTGTACATTAAGTGGAAATATAAACCTATACCACTTCCTGTAGAAGGTATGCCTGACTCAATCCCCTTATGGCACATAGGTATTACACTACCTTTATAATCACACCATTTCCATTTCAGGAATTTTTCCTCCATGAACTTACACAGCTAGTTGCTATGACAAAAACCTTTTATTGAACTCAGGAACTAGGCATGTGTGACACTTTATTCATTCTAATGCATTCTGACTAGATTTAGGTACAAGCCAGTCTCTTGTACCAGGATACAGGCTAAACCTTTTCACTGAGTAAACTCATTGTGTGTTCTATTGTGATGTCACAGTGTAATCAGCATTGTATTTGGGCTTAGTCAGTCTCTACTCCAACCACACTGTAGCCCAACACTTATCAAAAGGGAATTCGAGGTTCATATAAAGTTGCTTTCAATAGAAACAGAAAGATCAGAGACATGTACAGGCTATATTGGTGAAGGTTTGATAAATATCAGACCAAGTTATCAATTAAAAAAAAAACTGGATCATTATAAAATCACCCAATGATTTGACAATCACTGTAAGCTAGTGACCCTCCCATTCTTTTTTTTGAACACAAAATATCACCACTTACGTTTTTCTTTTTTTTGATATTTATGCATGAACATAATTGTACTTCATGTAAGAAACCATGCAAAAGGGTGTTAATTTAATCAAACCTGAATACAGCCATAAACAGGATTAAGGGGGACAAGGTTTGTTTTGAGGAAATGAAATTTTGTGTAGAAAACAAACAGGGGATTGCTCACCAACATACATGTACCTGCCGGCATACTGTAAAAATAATACATTGTTGCAAACTCGTAATTATTTTATTAAATAAATTTTAGAAAATCAACTTGTTAATATTTGCTTATTTCTTTAAAAACATTCTTCTTTTTTTACACAGTAAATAGTTGGCAATTTGTAATGATACCAATAATTTTCAAAAATAAATTAACTTATTTACATTTGCCTATTTTTAAAAAGAACCTTTGTCTGATGTATTTTGATTTTTCTACTATTCAAAACAACTCCCTGATAGTCTAGAATGCTCCTTTAATGTATCTATACCCTTATTTACTTTGTCAGTTCAAAGAACATACAGTAATTTGCACAGCAATCTGTACACAGAACTCAGTCTATTGACAGGCTCACACAGCCACAAGAACCCATGCTGTGCTGTATGTTATGACCTCAAGGTCATTGTAGGCTGGCTTTCAATGAAAACAGCATGCATTCATAATAGCGCACACCTTTACCACGTTATGATATATTGAAGTTTGTGAGCAAATCAATAAGAATGTTCTTTGTGGCCCAGGCTGTAGTTATTCAGAATAGTACTTCTAAATATTTTTTTGTGCTTTCAATTTCAAAGCTATTTTTGTGCCTATGTCGCAACATGGATAATTACTGTAATTCCCCCCGCTGTGCATGATCTGCATGTTGTTGCATTGGTGTGTTAACCCTAAAAAGCCCAAGGGGGGGCACATTGTGCCCCCCTACCAATTTTTTTTTCGCCACGTCCACAATTTTTGTCGAAGTTTGATCAAACTTGGTGACTTTTCCTAAAATTTTATGGCGAACATTTTAGTGTATAGTTTAGGGTTACCCGTGAAATCGTGTTGCCATGGCAACCACATTTTGAAGGTCATGTGTGTCATTTTTTGGTGTTTTCTTCTATTTTTACTACATAGAAGAGTTACTGCCACTTGTTTTTGGCATCTATTTTCTCAAATATGACATGAAACGTATGTTTCATCTATTTCGAAACATAATCAATACATTTCTTTTGTTTTTCTTTATTTTTGAAGGGTAAAATGGCGCCAAAACAATAAAAATAATTTAAAAAATTCAAAATTCATTTTTCTTGCTTTTTTTTCTTTATTTTTAATTTTAGATTATCTGATTACAAGATTTGATGTATCAAAGTGCAATTCCATCAAAAAAGTTTGCCAGAATGATAAAAAAAATGTATTTATTCAGGTTATTTTAACTCATTAGTGCAACCAACAGTGCATAGTAATTTGTGCATACACGCATTACATTCCCACTATATGTATTGTAACACAAAATATGAACCCCAAACGGTCAAAGTTTACTCAAAATACTTATTTTCTATCTTAAAATATGTGATCTTGTTTATTTAGAGACAAATTAATCACTTGTGAGTGTATACAATGGATATTAATGACGAAAACTTCGAAATATTCTACAAAATCCATATTTTCTATGTATTTCATTATATTATGGTGAATAGTGCCCCCATGTGGTGACCTTGAGAAATTTTGATGGCTGAGTTTTGTAGAGTTTGAGTTGCTTTGCATGTGTGCCAAATTTGAGAGTGATTGGTCAAAAAATAAAGATTTTAGAGAAGGGGGGCACAATGTGCCCCCCTTGGGCCACGGAGAGCCAAAAATAGCTTGGGCTTTTTAGGGTTAACCAGTTAGGTGTGTCTTTCATTTTTCCCGTTCACATATTTTCACTTCTTCTTTACTCGCTTCAAAATTAAACAAAAAGCACACACAGAAATTGTGTAGATACATCAAGATTTGCCATCTTTCACAAACAGACACAAACTGTGTATCTATATTTTACGGAAACAGTCATACATTTAGATAATGTATTTTATAATATATTTGTGCAACATACTGTTAACTTGAAAAAATCACCAGATACCATAAAAGACAGCATGTAATGTATACATGTACTTTGTAAAGTATAATTATTTATAGGACCTTTTCTATTTCGGCATAATCTGGAAATATAAATCAATAATTTCAAGGCCTACTTTTCACATTGTAAAAAAACTGACACACACAAAGCTAAACATAGGAGTTCCATGGTACAGTGGTCTCTACTTAATTGGGTAGGCAATTGCAAGGCACTTTTTAGCCATTTAACAGGCGTACCCTATTAAATGGAGTAAATTTCAATTTGAAACCTAAGAAATGTTTTGCTAAATTTTACCCATTTAACAGGAGTACCCCTTAAATGTTACCCCATTAAATCCACTGGCTAACATTTACAGTGTACCAAAGTGAAAAAAATGTGAGTGACTTAATTCTCCACGCTCCAAGTGTCTTTGATAAGGTCTAATAATGAAGCCCTGAAAAAATTGTACTTCAAAATGATGATTTAGTGCTTTAAAAAAAGTGAAAATCTACAACCATTCAAATTGACTGGCTTCACCTGCCCATTTCCTCCCATAGACTACTATGTGCAGATCTAGGCTATTTCATCATCCACCAGAGTAGAAATTGTTTATTTATGCATACCGGTAGCATAACTTTCTAAACTTTTGTATTCCAGGGTGTTTATTTGTCCATTTGAACACTACTATGTAGCTCAGATATCAAAGTTTGACAATTTTTTAAATTGAAGTTCCACAATGTTAGCCTTATGGTACACATGCCTAAAGCACATAACTTGGCCTCCTCTGCGGATTGCAGACAAATAATCTTTCTGTAATTGTACATATGTACAACACCCTGAAAATTGACAAGTTATTTTGATAATCAAATTTCTCAATCACACCCATGATATTTTCTTTTATTCTTATGACAAATGAGGAAAAATTAAGCATTTTTACTCAAGATTGAGGACATTATGTACAGTTCGAAAATCCTTTGCATCGCTTGTCTCATGGTTGCCATAGCAATATAATGAGATGCTAACGAATTGCATTTATGATCCACCATACATACTTCAGCCATGGACCTACATGTACAGGTCCATGCTTCAGCATTATATTTGTGTAGCTGTCTATACAGGCTACCAACACAGATGTAGAGTGGGTTCCTGTGGCTAGACATAGCACACTGCCCCCTATTGTCAGACACAACAACAAACAACCAATAGCATCACACGCTGATGATTCAAATTCCTTTATGCATGATTACGGGCTTTATCCTTTTCCTGTTCCGTTTGTATTGATCTCAGTGTAATTCTAGTGTAACAGCAATTCTCTTTCATTTTGAACAATATGGTCCACTGCATGTGGTTCAAAGTCTATTGTTATATTATAAACACACACACACACACACACACACACACACACACACACACACACACCGGGGTGTGTATTCAGCTATGCATGACTCACAAAATTTGTGTGTACTAGAGTCCAAGTGCCAACGCCCACCCATATGTACACATGTATTGGCATAGTAGGTATCAAGTTAATGGTAGTATTTAGCCTACATGTAGTACAATAGATAACGTACTACACATACCTTGTGTATGAGTGATTTCATGCTATTAGGTTTATGTACAGGAGGATTTGGGCTTTTAGTGGTTTTAGTGGTTTATAAAAATACACACCACTGGTGATTAATTAATCATAACACCTCCTTTGTAAATTTACTTAGAAATGGAATTAAATTGCACCAAGGCTACATAGTTGGTTAAAAATAAACCCATGCTACACACAACATATCCATGGGTATACTTCATGTACAATGTTTCACAGACGGAATGCATTATTCAGCACTCATGCTTATCTACAACACATTGGGATAGCTGTGCAGTGCAGTGCACTGTTTGAATGCATGTGCCTGTGTAATATGGGTGGAATTGTTCACTGGGTGCATGCTGTTTACATTGACCTTAGATACAGACCAGTATAGTCCCAATGCAATGGTATCAATGACATGTGTTGTGTAGGGGTGTCTGTTTACCAACTTGGCCTCTATTTGATGTACCTGAATGTACATATCACAATGGGTATTGCATAGTGGTATATTTAATACTGCAATTAAATTCAAGGAGAAGTTTTCCTCAAGTAAAAGGATCATGCAAGGAAAATTGTGACTATATATATAACAAGATAACTCATCACAATTTTTTAAAGCAATTATAAATTGAAAATTGCACATTCATGTAATCAAAGTATGTGTACTGTTGTTTGGTTGGTGTAATGATAAATTCTTAAATAACATGTCCCCCCCCCCACAACAAATAACAAACAACAAACACACACATATTTGATTACTACTTTAATTTTTTCTCAATTTGATCCCTCCAGCTATTCACTCAAGTTTGTGTAAGCAGTGTAAGGTGGGTCAATATAACCTACATGTATATCGGATATCGATGGACCAATATTCTCAAAATCGATATAATCTTAAATCTAACATCGTCATATCGATATGAAGATAGGAACACATTCGCAACATATATTTCTTAATATCCCAGAAAATCATGGTTATTTTCAATCGATCAGGCCATATCAGATTGTTGCTCTAAACACATGGTTCTTTGTTTCAAGTCATTTGGTAAAGTCATTGAGGCACTTTGAAACTTCTTCTAGTTCTGACATTTCCCTTTAAGTTGCAGATCACATCCCATAAGTGGGTGTAAGAAATTAACAACAATACAAGGATGAGACTATTGATAGAAATCAACCAATCTGTCACCAGAATGCCACAAATGTGAAGGTACATGTAGTTCAAGGTACTGTACATTTACTCCCAGTACAGCCAAGGTTCAAGGTCACCTGGTGATAAATGACTTTACTAGCTAATAAACAATGGCAGTAGTGGGTCATAGCATGGAGGGTCCATGGTAACAGTAGTAGGATCATATATAACTCATAATAACAATGGATACTGACTGTGGTGTATAGATAACGTGTATTCAATGCTATACATGACTATCTAACATCAAGCACATCTGCCATGTTGCAATGATGAATTTCCTGTCAGAGTTTGAAAGCTTGGGGGGGGGGGGGTCAACGTTTTTCAAGGCCACTGAAAACAAATTCTGCCTGTGTGCATGTGTGATGGTGGTGGGGACGTCACAAGTCTTTTTAATTTTAGAACTACAGAGCAATAGCATACATGTAGATGTAGATGTACATGTAGGCCTACCTAGTAACATTTACGAAACAAGGTTCTTGAACTATGGTGGCAGTTTGTGGGAGACAACCTTGATGGGGATTGGCAAGTGCAAATATAGATTTATGAAAATGAGAATTTGATGTGCACATTCCTGTTTTAGAGGCCTATTCTCTACTGTAAATACTTTTTTTTTCAAAATTCCTGGACAAAATGGTAGACCATCAAGTCACAGTATGACTGATAAATACAACAAACCTTAGAATTCCTACAAAAAATATTATAATTCCTCTGAATTAATTCATATC
>JZLH01S0027312.1:42686-53650 GCA_001188425.1 Eucidaris tribuloides | reverse complement strand
TAGGCTTCCTGAGGTGAAGAAATTCATCAATCAGGATCTGCCTTCATAGTATCCTTTTTCAAATATCAGCAACGTGGACTTCACCGAGAATTGTCCGTCACTTGTTTATAGGTGGCTAAATACCACATGGCAAGGCAAACATGGGTGTATTGTACTACAGTGCACTCCCATTATAACAAACACGGCCATAACAAAATTCCTGTTACAACGAAGTAAAAATCCAGGTCCCAAAATTGTCTGCATGTCTTTATATACAATAACTGTTCGTTTATGATGAAATTTCGATACGACGAAAGAAAACTGCTGGTCCCGAGGACTCTGTTATAACAGAAGTCGCCTGTACAGGGCTCAACACTAGCACTTGCCCGGGACAAGTAAAATTTCAGGTTGGAAAAGTAGAAAATAAAAGATTAAAATTTACTTTTCCCAATTGGGCAAGTAAAATTTTATAGTGAAATGGGGATTATTATATACTGTAAAGTACTGTGTTCAGTTAAACTACACAATTTCATCCCATTGTACTTTTTGTTTGGAAGCTTCAGTTTAAAACATCAACTGTGTGTCATGTGTCTATGTGCAGTACATAGACTAGTAAATGAACTTCAAATGTCCTTTAGAGGTTAAAATTAGTGAAAAACATTTACTGTTAATGTTCTTTATTTTATGTTTTTTTTTTCAGACAAGTAAAAATCTGAATGTGATAAAAAACAAAAAAAGTTAGTGTGTACAAGTATACCATGCTTATGTGTTGACAACTTTGTTGTAGGATGATTTATTACCAGACTATAGTCTGATCTTTTATCATGACTTAGAGATGCCATGGTCAGAGACAAGCTAGATGTGAGATTTTCCACACATCAGAGCTGCACGCTCTAGGTACGTGCACGATAGCAATACAGATAGCAATAGGGATTGTGATAGTGATAGCGACTGTAGACGTATGAGTTGTGGTACAAGCTACCTTGTGTGGCTGTTGTACACATTCTTAGGCCACAGAAAAAAAAGTTGGTTGTACTTTTAAAAAATATGGTCGGTAGTTCAGATTTTTTCCCAGCCTTTTTTTTCCGGCCTTGTGGAAATATAAGAGGCAAAATAAGTTTTAATGTTTAATGTTGTTTACATGGTGTTTAAGATTTAAACATTGGATAGCAACATGAATGCAAACACACACACAAAAAAAACCTCTGAAAATATTGGTATACCATATATATATATTTTTTTTTACTGTTCAATATTGTTAACATGGTGTTTAAGATTTTTGTATAGCAAAATGAATGCACAAAAAAAAAATCTTGAAATTTTGGAAGACCATATTAACCCTTTGAAGACGAGTGAGGAGATATCTCGTCACGAGGTCTATGGGAAATGTGTGTTAAAGCAAAAACAAATCGTCTTCAACGGATAACAGGTGTCAAACCTGTGATCCACTTTTCAGCTCCACGGCAAGGGCATATTGTAATTTTCGAAACGATGAATGTTGCATGCTGTTATGCTATCGGTGAGTTGCATGTATGCACAAACACAGCATTTGCCTGTATATCCGTGGTACATGTAGTTAGATTTGCATGGGGCTGACTGTCCAGAGCTTGAGAAGGCTTACAGTTAATTCTTCCGATTATTCACAGAGTTGCCTAGGATGATGTCTAAATGCTTACCCTGAAGCAAGTGTATTCATCTATAACGATCTCCATTTCTAGTATCCTTTGGTTATCCAGTATCAGCAAACTGGTGTGAACTTCGTCTCTTGGGGGTGCTATAGCTCTTTTTAGCTCACTTGAGCCTTCGGCTCAGGTGAGCTATTGCGATCGCTTTTCGTCCATCGCTCCTCGTGCGTCATTCGTCATTCATTGTTCGTAAACGTTTAGACATTTTCATCATCTTTTTCAAAACGCATGATTGGATTTAGCCCAAACTTGGCAGGAATGATCCTTAGGGGTGGGGTTCAAGGGTCCTCAAATGGTACACTTGGCCCCCTTGGGGACCAGGGCAGGGTTCATGGTTAACAGTAGCCCGCTAGCCAATGGCTAGCAAAAATCATGGTGGACTAGCCAAAATCCAAAGTAACTAGTTTTTATGGCTTGCCAAAATATTAATATAGTGTTGCATGAAAATTATGAAAAATATTCAATTTTGGGGGACGGGCTAGCCAAATTCTTGCGGACTACCCAAAATTTAAGCTAACTAGTCCACCTGGCTAGTTTGAAAAAAAGTTAAGCGCGACCTCTGGCAGGGGCAGGGCCCTAAAGGACCAAAAGTAGGTAATTTTCAAACATCATCTTCTCAAGATCCAGCAATAGTTTAGCTAGGTCACTGTGTGTGTAGATACCTCTATATGTGCTGAATTATTGTTCCTTATAACATTGCCCAGGGTGGCCTTGTTTGGCCCCTGAGGGGGCAACAGTTTGGGGGAGGGCCCTATGGGAATAATTCACATTTACATCATTATCTTTAAAGCACATCAATGGACTTAGACCAAACTTGGTGGGAATGATCCTTGGGGGGGGGGGGATAGAAGGTTATTGAAATGGTAAATTTGGCCCGCCCTAGGGGCCCAGGGGGCAGGGCCCATAAGGCCAAAACTAGGTAACATTCTAACCACAAGCCCATTTGTAACCAAACTTGGATGGTAGATGCGTAACACTGACCTCAATGTAATTTGGGGTCAGAGGTCACATATGTAGTTCAAAGGTCAAATAAGGTCAAATAATAATATACCTACAAGTTTTGTAGTAGGGGTTGGTCCCGAGGGTTGGTATCAGCTCATTTGTAACTAACTTGTATGGTTAATGCCCTACATATGTACATGTATACGGACCTCAAATTAAACATACAGTAACATACTAGGGTGAGACATGTTATGGCTACCACCTTAGCATGTAACTTTACATGGCAAAATTAGGTATATGACAAGGGAATGCAAAAGTTTTTAACTGTTTCATGTGGCTCCATTGGTGCTTAGATATCATTCTCCAAGGGCCAAAACTATGTATAATTGATGTTTTTTCTATGGGCACTATAGAGAGTTTGCGAGACCTCAGGTGAACCTTGTGCCCCCCCCCCCACCACCCCCCGGGGCTCCTGTTTTAATTTCATTTACTGTAGTGCTTTACAATGTGTGTTATATCACATTGCATACTAAACTCTCTTTGAGACTACCATCATCAAATTAGTCAACTTAATAATAATGTCATCATCATGCAAACGGCAAAAGTGCAATACCGCTGAATTCCATTGTCATGTACGTTCAAATTCAAAGGGGAGGTACCTTATACATGTAGTGTTTAAACTGCTTATCATGTTTTAATATTATTTGTTGTCATTTCGTCTGAACATGTGGCGTGTGTCCCACAGTAAGATAGCATCGGTTTTAGTGTTTTTTTGTTTGTTTCATTATGCTTACACATACAGGGCTAGTTGTGAGGACAACCAAACACCCATATAAAGAATTTGGTGAACATTTGCAATTAAATGTGTACATGGCGGATTGGTTTGTATGTGTGAGTGGGGGATGGGGTATGAAAGTAAGCAAGACATATGAATCATAGACTAAAGAAACTTAAGAAAGGTACATATTCAGACGACTCCCGTTATAACAAAATCCTCGGGACGAGCAGTTTTCTTTCGTTGTATCAAAATTATGTTATAACCGAAAAGTCAAAGTATTCAACAGCCTAACAGGAATTTTGTCATACAATGTAACAGTGTTTGTTATACTGGGAGTGCGCTGTACCATACTTTCCTTCATAAAGCAAGGATAAACATTAAACTACAAGTAAGTGGAATTTGAGTCACTTTGACAAAAAAATCACAAGTGGACTCATGGTGGTGATTCAAATCCACAACCTCCTGATTACAAGACAGGCGTCATTACCACTGGACCCTTACCTAAGTCATCCAGTAATTTATTTTCACAGTGAGAAAAATTCACGTACATGTAGTTTACAGGCTTTCAAGCGCTCCTACTTTTCCTACTTTTTTTACTCTTCTCCTACTTATCCTACTTTTTTCCCCAAAACTCCTACTTTCTCCTACTTTTTTTTGTAAAAACCCTGTGAAAATAAAAAAAATGCTATTGATCATATAAAATGCTGGAGTAGTGAGTAGTCATTTCCCGCGAAAATGGAAAAAATGCTATTGATCATATAAAATGCTGGAGTAGTGAGTAGTCATTTCAGGTATTCACAGTCGTACTTTTCTGCTACTTTTAGCTCTAAAGAGCTAAGCTCTTTAGATCTTACTTTTCTCCTACTTTTTCCTAAATTTAGCTCCTATTTTTCTCCTACTTTTTCACCATGGTCCACTTGAAAGCCTGAGTTTAGCATGTATCTTGAAGGGCATACATACAATGCTTTTATTTCTTCAATTATTGAATCAACACAGATAATATTTTTTTTGTAACATGTTATGATAACTATCAGGAATGTCATCTACAGGCTGTGTTATTTCCTTAATGCCTTTTTTTTCTCCAGTCATAACGTTGTGTTCAAGGCAGTCCCAGGGGCCAACCCTGATCTGTTTCTTCTTGATGGAGATGGAAATTCTCTCAAGGTAATGACATAAAAGCAAGGCAGGAATAAAACTGCTGAAAAAGAGTTTAAAGACATAGGCTAACATTGTGGAGCTTCAATTTTAAAAAATTGTCAAACTGTGATGCCTGCCATTATGCCCCCCCCCCCCAAAAAAAAGAACTTGGCCGCAGATCACGCGATCGCAGCGAAAATTTGCACGCGCATAGAGCTGGATGTAATCTACAAGACTGTGTCATTAGATTTTCAAAAAATACATATTTTATATTTTTTAATAATTAATTACGTAAATATATGAATAAAATCATATTTTTGCCTATAACTCACTTAAAATAGCTTGTAGAATGCTAAGTTTTGGTGAAAATATTCTTTCTGACATTTCTGATAATTACAAAAAAAATTGCCGAATCAGAATTAATTTCTTATGTATTTTATTGTTTTGTGAATTTCTTATGTATTTCTTTGTTTTTTCGACCTTTTGTTTTTTATTGTTTTTTCGATAAACTTTTTCGGGGACTTTTTTGTGATCATAAACAGCATAAAATTAATCCATTTCTACCAATTAAAGTAAAAATAATCATACATTTATGATTTTTGGCTGAAAACACAATTTGCATTGATTTTGTACACAAAATCATGTTTTTGAGCAATTTTGGAGTTGCATGCATGTACGAAAAGTCACGCAGTGTCGTAACGGTACGTCCAATTTTTGCGAAAATGGTCACAAATGATGCGCAAGACTTGAAAGTAAATAGCCAGCGAATGGTGCAGTGAAAAAACTTTGCGTGGCGGAATAATCGAGAAATTTGTCCAGGAGAGGGGCCATTATCGCCCCCCCCCCCCTCCCGGGATATTAGGATTAAAATCACTTCATGATCATTTTGAAGTATAATTTTTTCAGGACTTCATTTTTAGACCTTTTCAAAGATATTTAGAGCATGGAGGATTATACAGTTATGATGATAGTAATAATAATAATAATAATAATAATAAATAATAATAATAATTAACTAATAATAATAATAATAATACTAATAATAATAATAATAATAATAATAATAATAATAATAATAATAAATAATGATAAGGATAATGATAATGATATAATGATAATCATATATCATGATAATGATAATAATGATAATGATGAATAATATAATAATAATATACTAATACAAATAATACTAATAATACTAATAATAATATAAATAATATGATAATAATAATGATACTACTACTACTACTACTACTACTACTACTACTACTACTACTACTACTACTACTACTACTACTACTACTAATGATAATTAGTATTATTATTATAACTCTAATTGCTCCCTGATGGCGAATTCTTTTGTTCTTGGTGTATTGTTTTGATTCCCCTTAACGCACACTTTGTTTGCCTCAACACTCTCCTGCCCTATTGTGACGGAATATAAACCCTATTGTTTGGATTCTCCCTATGGTGGGTTTTAATGTTGTAATAATAATAATAATAATAATAATAATAATAATAATTATTATTATTATTATTATTCTGTATGCAATAAACCAGTAATTCAGTTTGTATTCACACAAGTATATTGATTACTGACTTTATTTGACAAACTGTTGGGTCTGCCACATTTTTTGAGAGTATTTGTAAAATCTGAATGAAAATGGTCTGTTTAGTATTATGATTTAGAACTCTCTTATCTGCTCATAGTGTAATCAGCAATCTTGAGTTTACTTTATTTTTGTTCTCTTTGTAATTTAATCAATGTATCCTTGTTTACCTTATTTTTCTTTTCAGAAAATTGACTTGAGCAAATATAATCGTGACGAGCTGAACAATTTACTTACAGAAGAACTCAAGTTTTATAGGAAACCTTTGTCGGGAGATGTTCCTGAGGAATACCAGACAGGACCTTATGGCCCTAAAATTGAGGTCAATGGGGAATTGTAATCTGGCTTTATTTCTATGTTTTCCTTCTTTCCTTTTTTTCCTTTCACCATAGATGTATAATTCATTTATCTATTACCTTATCTTTGATTTGTGTAAATTGAATAAAAATTGTAATTTCACTGAACAGACAGATGGAGTCATTTATTGTTAGGATTCTTTGTACACTTACACACACACACTTTCGAAAAACAAGAAAAATAGCACATAAACATGGGGGCAATATGTATTTGCAAATTAATGAAAGCACTGTGACTTTTCCCAAATTTCAAATGACTTTTCCTATAAAGGACCATGTGTATTTTTGATAAAATTTACAATGTCATCATGGATCAAGAGATTAAATGCATTCAGTTGGTTTGTTACAGTCACTGATATTGTGATACCATATGTAGGAGTTTGCGAGCAGTATGATTAAAGGCTGACTGGTGATCCGTGGTAACATTTGTATCAATATCATGAAATATGCATTTGTATTAGCAAATGGTAGCACTTATCATGAAAACAAGTATGACCATAAAGAATATATTGCATTTGATGTGATTTATCTATATCAGCAACAAATATCATTATCATAATCTGAAAATTGCATCTGAAAATCAATATTACATCTGATGTGGTCTTTTTACTAGGTGTTGTGTTTATCTGTAACATTCATAAAAATACTTAGCCATGATTATGATACATAATTCTAGGATGCAACTGCAGGTATGGACAGCTGTATTTTCAGATATCAATCTGTCAGCATTTTAGTACAGTATACGATAGTTGATTCTTTTCTTTTATTATCAGTTTACATATATTACTTACACAATTAGACTACAAAACACAACTCTGTTTATTTTGAAGCTACAATGTATATTCACTAGAGATAAACTGCTGATTCTGATAGCAAAATGATTTTGTGATGGCTGGTGTGTTATATTTGTGATGAAATATGCCACATGAAATTCTAATAAATGTTGAATATCTTTTTAAAAAAATAATTGAATTGTCTGGTACCTGATCAATGAGTGCAATATTTGATGCAGATAAATATGTGCCATCCCTTTTGCTGTAAGCTAATGGTAGCACTTTATAATTCCATTTTCAGTATATGTATATGTAAATGGAATTATGTTTCAAGAAATCATTCAACACGGTTACAATATGTGGCTCATAGATTGATTATCATATAAATCATGCGTATCATATATCACATTAATTGTGTAAGCATACAAGATTGTACACACATACATGTGCACAAAAACAATAAGTATAACAACATAGCCCCACTCAGATAGACCAATGACGCCAAATCTGAAATGCCTCTGCTGCCCCTCCACTCTCTGTCTGAATGGTGCAGGTGGCGAAAAGGAGTACTAAAGTGAGCCAACTCTGATACACCAGAGATGTTTTAGTGCTGGTAAAAAGGAGTAGCTGATACGCTTCACCTGTTGTGTGAATGGGTTAAGCTGTCGCTACTTCTCATGATGCATAATTATACATTTCGCGCCGAAAAACAAAAGACAATTGTTTGCATACAGTATACAATTCCTGTTCCGGTATCGTGAGGCCAGTAATGACTCTGTGTTTTTTAAAGTTTTGGTCACTGTGAGAATGGTGCTATCTGAAAGAGGTTCCCGGAGGGTTTTAAGACCGCCGTGAACCGCCTCACCTACACCATTTTCTATTTTCTATCTGAATAGGGCTCATGACACATATAAAGGCTGATGTGTTTTACAAGTACCAAGAGAGTGAACGAATGGAAACTAGATTTATTCTTTTTTCTCTCACCGTTGAGTTGATTAACTACTTTTTGTTGTGTATGTTTATGTGTGTGCAGTACATGTTCTACATTTAATATGATGAGCAATATAACATGATTTTCCCATTCAATTGATAAAAACCCATGTGTGAAAAACTAATTTTTTTGCACTCTAATGAGAATTCAACTATTGATTGACATATGATTATATTTGCATCTATTAAACAACAATTTCTATAGATTCAGCTGTTACAACTATGTTGATAGAGTTCATCTAGCACTAATACTGTGAATACTGCTAATTATGTACAGTATAATGTAATCTGTCTTTATTTGTCAGTGTACGCTGTATGTAAGTGAATAGAGATAATTAACATTAAGGTTATTCAATCATAAAAAATTCAGCGGTGTTACAAATCATAACATAAATGGACTCCTATATACAAATATCATTGGTTTTAATTATATAAATATTGATTTGTTTAATATATGCATCTCGCAGCTTGTAGTAGTTTTGTAATTATATCTCACTGCATCTTTTATTTTGGCATTCCATGTAAGTTCAACTAGTATGTAGACTAATCAAACAATACCCAAGGTGACAGAAATGTTACTGTAATCTGTATTTATGATGCCAGCTATATAAACTTAGGAAATAAGTGGTGGCTGGTTGATGGGGAATCATTCCCAACAGAGCACAGTGGTATTCCTGATATATCTTGATTGTTTGACATGTCAAACAAAATCATGTCTTTTTGAAAAGCTATTTTTTGAAGCACAAATAAAAGTCAACCTTAAGTAATAGATTGTGTATGTGAAATTTTTGAGTTTGTACCTTCTGCGTGTGTGCATGTGTGTGTGTGGTGTGTGTGTGTGTGTGTGTTGTGTGTGCAGTGTGTGTGTGTGTGTGTGGTGTGTGTGCATGTGTGTGTGTGTGTGTGTGCGTGTGTGTGTGTGTGTGTGTGTGTGTGTGTGTGTGTGTGTCAGTGGCGTAGACAGGTCCTCCGACACCGGGGGGGGGGGGGGTGGGAGAGGATGATTTGATTTGATGTCCAGAGGAGTCTATCATAATGCATGTCCAAATAAGTGCACGGACACGGACACACACACAGACACACACACACGCACCACACACACACGCACACAATCATACATACACATTCACGCGCGTGCACACAGACAAATGCAGACACACGCACAAGCTGATACATAAAGCGCCCGTATCGGGGATTTTTCAAAGAGGGTGCGTAAGAAAGAAAACGGACGTTTGATAGGGGTCCACGGAACTCTTTAATGCGGGGGAGGGGCTGCCCGCCGTGAATTCCAGGGACTCGCCTTTAAAATTCCTTCTAGACTCACGGGTGGGGCCAGGGGGCGGAGCCCCCTGGAGTTCACGGCTTCTAGCGGATTCATGAGGTTATTTTGACTCTCGGCTAACTCTATTTTCTGTGAAATGGACAGTCAACAATAATTAAAACCCTCAACATTTTAAAAGTGGGGTGCTTTTACATTTTGGCACTTCATCAGAAGGTATAAATTGTATATTCTAAAATGTTTATACATGTATACTACTATCTAGCTAACTACTACTACTACTACTACTACTACACTCTATTCAGAGGAGATAGGTGATTGCAGAATAATTGGTGAGATGTTGGCAACAAGTGATACTGAGTGTGTGGTTCGATTGACATGTGCGTTATGGGTGTGGCTATCACAGTCTCGTTCTTTTTTTGTCTACACCCTCTCGTCATGTGTACATGTGTGAGAGTGTTTGTTTCTGTGTGACTGTGTTTTGTATTGTGGTGTGTGTGGTGGATGTGTGTGTGTGTGTGTTTTGGATGTGTGAGTGGTGTGTTGGGTGGTATGTGCGTGTGTGGGTTGTGTGCGTGTTGGGGTTGTTGTGTGTTGTGTGTGATGTGTGTATGTGTGTGTATGTGTGTGTGTGTGTGCGTACCATGTGTGTGTGTGTGTAATTGTGTGTGTTGTGTCTACAGTGTAGTGTGGTGTGTGTGTGTGTGTGTGGTGTTTGTATTGTGTGTGTGTGTGTGTGTGTGTTGTGTATGTGTGTGTATGTGTGTATATGCGTAACGTGTGTGTGTGTGTGTGTGTGTGTGTGTGTGTGTGTGTAGTTGTGTGTGTGGTGTGGATGTGTGTGTGTGTGTGTGTGTGTGTGTGTGTGTGTGTGTGTGTGTGTGTGTGTGTGTGTGTGTGTGTGTGTGTGTGTGTGTGTGTGTGTGTGTGTGTGTGTGTGTGTGTGTGTGTGTGTGTGTGTGTGTGTGTGTGTGTGTGTGTGTGTGTGTGTGTGTGTGTGTGTGTGTGTGTGTGTGTGTGTGTGTGTGTGTACATGATTGTGAGAGAGAAATGTCTTAAAGACCTAATTATGTAGGCTTGCGTTAATTATTCACGGTTATTCTTTCAATGTAAAAGGGTAGAATCTCCACTCAATTTAGAGTGAATATTTATTACTTATTAAAGAAAAAGTCCACTTCCAAAGCAGTAAGAAGCCACAGTTCCGGTCTACACTCGCGGAGTCACTTCTGTTTTAGAGTGAAAATCATTACAATTTGAAGTAAACTAGTCACTAGATTCATTTTGTTTGAATGTGATACTTTGGGAGTGGACTTCCACTCTCACGGGATTAAAAAAAAAAATCACTTCCTTCATATAGTGGGGATTCCACACTTTTGTGTGAAAATACAAATAAAACGTGAGCAAAGGTATTATTACGGCGTTATTTAATATACAC
>JZLH01S0027312.1:17686-37686 GCA_001188425.1 Eucidaris tribuloides | reverse complement strand
GACACTAACGTCTATGCTTTTATATCTTGATTACGTTTATTGACTACTCGATTCCCAAATCATAATCCAAAAATGTATGATGAAGATGAATTCCAATACATGTACATAAGACGCTCAGCTCAGCACCGACTATCCTTCAAATCACAGCGGAGTGTGGACATCCTCTTCATTCACAGCGACTAGATATACAAAAGACAAATTAGACACATTTCACAACAGAAATAGATTTAGAGGGGAAAAAGAAGAACTTAATGCGACCAGATATAAAAACGAAGATGAGATAAACTTCAGATCAGATACAGATGTACAAAGAGAAGGACATAATACACGGCAGTAATTTGTATTCCCAAAGAGTAATGCAAATTATCACATCTGCAGCAACGCACCTTAAAGTGAAATGACATTGTTAAAATCATGTTTAAAGACACACTTTAAAAGGCAATGTTCACCCTGAGGTCAAGTTGGTTTTAATAGAAGCAGAAAAGTGAGAGAAACATATTGATGAAGGTTTGACGAAAATTCACAAAGAATAGCGGAGTTATGGAATTTCAAAGTTTTGAATTTGTGACGTCACATGCAAGCAGCTCAGGTGATAAAGTTCCATAAAGTGCCGTTTTCTCAGAAATTTGAAAATGTTTTTACTTGTGCGTTTAATATATTATCAAAAACATTATTTCATACAGGCTTCTATGGAAAACTTTCATTGATATGTTTCTCTCATTTTTCTGCTTTTATTAAAACCAACTTGACGTCAGGGTGAACCTTGCCTTTGATATTGTAGAGGTTCGATTTAACTTAACACAAAATGTAAAACTGAAGTATTTGAACCTCAAAGTAGCGTTTGAATGGAAAAATACACATCATACAATACCAAAATAGGATAGCTACCTCCTACAATACCAAAAGTAGGATGTACCTCCACTGGTAAGAGGTATATGGATACACGTGATACGTGACTTATGCATCAGGCGCACACTTAGTTGTAACACAGCAGTCTATGGTGAAATGGACACGGAAGAACCAGGTACTCTTAGATTTCACCTTTTTAAGCTCTCAATGATCATTTTGATGTACATTTGTTTTTCAAGGCTTCATATTCATACTTTATCAGAGACAATTATACATCATGGAGGATTATAGCTCAGATATTTTTTGTATCCTGGGAAGATAAAAGCCCAAAACATCTACAAGATAATGGCTACAGTGAATGAACAAAAGGTTTGTGAGACCAAAGCGTCGCGACGCGTCGGTTGTCCAACAAAAGGACCCTAGCATAATGTTCCCAGCAGAACAGTTTTAACACTAAATTGTCTCTAACTGAAACTATTTTTTTTCACATAAAATCAAAGTAGTGTGATATTTTTAGATCCTTCTTTCAGTCTGTTAAGTGCAAATATCAGATAATGCAATATTTCTCAAATTAGAGATTATTTATTGTTAAGGCCCTACTGCAGGGAACATTATGCTAGGTCCCTTCTGCCAGACAACCGAAGATTCGTCAAATGGAAGGCGATAGGTGTTGAATGTTCAGTTATGTGATGGAATTTCAGTTTCGAGCACCTTCGACTGCGACCACGTCCACCTATTCCCCCATGTAATATCTTCAGGACATATTCAGAATACGGCAACTTATAAAATTTTCAGGCAGTTATTGAGGGTTTGTTTTTGTAAGATCATAAAAATCATCAATTTCACTATCCATTAAGGAATATGAAGCATCAACAACAACATTATTATGCTGGACATTTAACAACAACAACAACAACAACAACATCGTATCCCATATTCAGAAGGAGTGAAGCCAGCATCATTATATTAAAGTTGGTAGTTTAGCATTGGAAAGTGAATACCATAGCACATGCATCCCACCTTTCATGATCCTAATATTCGTTTAAATTGTCTCAATGCCATTTTATTTAACGTTATAAATTTAGACTAATTCTGTAATGATGAAAGAAAAAGTGTGTATCCACAATTTTTTGCATTCCATGGGGTACAGCTAGCCCAATCAAGTTCTACGAAACAATACATGTCTGATATCAGAATTAGACACCTGAACCTTCGGTCAACTAAGGACAACCGCACACTACACGATCCGATTTTGGAAGAAAATGGAATAGCATTTAATCTAAACATTATAAGACAAGGGCGTAGGCTGGTTTGGGCATGGGGAGGTGCACATCTCGGGGAGGTGGAACAGGGAGGTGCACATCTTAGGGAGGTGGAACTAAAGTTTGAGAAAATCAGGCGTTTAAAGCAAAAAAAGGAGGTGCAAATTTCTTTTTTGCTACTAGGGTGGAACTCCTATGGCTCTGCGGGAGGGGGGGGGGGTACACGTGCACCCAGTGCACCCCCCCCAGCCTACGCCCTAAGACATCGCAGTTTGTTTATTAAGGCTCTGAATAGTCATACAGATAGTAATATAAAAAAATTATGGCCCGTTTCGAGCTATCTATCGGAGGAAAAGCCAAATCGGCTCCAAATCTTAGTGACGTGAAAGAAGTCCTACGATTGTCTACGATTTGAAAATAATTTTCCCCTTACTCTGGGTTCCAGGCTGACAGCGCACCAAAATCCCATTTTAAGTATTCATTTTATCCCACAGAACCCGAATCAAATAAGTTTTATTGGTTAAAGCCGAAGTTTAGTTTTGGGAATTTTTTGTTATTTGAAAGCTTTATGCCCCAAAGTCATAACCCTGCAACAATAGATTCTGAATGTCTTTAGTTTTTTTAATTAGTGAATGAAAAATCTCGGGGGGGGGGACCCCCGAGATTTCCGACTATATTTTATATTATAGCATCCAAAGGGTTAAAAAGGCTTTAAGGTTACATGTGTCATCTGAAAGAGACTCTGCTCTTTCAGATGAGGTATAGCTCATATAACCTTCTTAACCCTTTGGATGCTATAATGTAAAATATAGCCGAAAATGTCGGGGGTCCCCCCGACATTTTTCAATAATTAATATAAAAAAACTAAAGACAAAAAGAAGGCTATATGAGTTATACCTCATCTGAAAGAGCAGAGTCTGCTCTTCCAGATGAGGTATAACACATGCAACCTTAGAGCCTTTTTAACCCTTTGGATGCTATAATGTAAATTATAGTCGAAAATCTCGGGGGTCCCCTCGAGATTTTTCATTAACTAATAAAAAGAAACTAAAGACATTCAGAATCTATTATTGCAGGGTTATGACTTTGGGGCATAAAGCTTTCAAGTAACAAAAAATCCCTAAAACTAAACTTGGGCTTTAAAATGCCCATATTAAGTACTATTGCGATTTATGGCCAAAATCGGATGGTAGCCAATTGTGTAGTGTGCGGTGGCCCTTATAGGTCTTGTCGGGGACTTTCGGGCAACTAAGAATGTGCTGATGGTGACTCACTTGCATTCTCGTAGGTGTGTTTCTCCTTCTCTTTGGACACACTGTCGTCGTCATCTCCCTTATCGAACCACATCAGCGTCACTTTCGGCAGAATCACCAGGAAGAAGATCATGGTCGCATCAGCGACGATACCGATCACGATGGCGGGAGTTTGGAGGTGTTCCGGGAGAAGGATGTGACAGCAGCCCCAGGCAATCAACAGGCAGATGCTGAACATGCTCGCGAGCAGGGTAAACTTGCCTTCATGCTGGAAGCGGGAATGATTGACCGATCCGAATGACATGATGAAAGTGAAGGCGACGAGGACGTAGACGTAGACCATGGAGATGACGGTGCTGGTGTTGGAGTTGTTGCAGATGAAGCCCTGGAATTCATTACAGTCTCCATTGTTGGTGAAGCTTGTGTCCACGTCGGGCCGTTCCAGGATCAACCATTCAGCAACGAGAATGATTTCACCAGCAAGGAAAACGAAGTAGAGGAGCAACTGCATCTTACTGGTGCTGTACTTGGATGGGGACTCCGTACCGGCACGAGCCCCGTAACAGGCCCGAATAGCCTTGGTAGCAATGGCGGCATAGACCATGGCGTAGGAGAAGCTGGTCAGCACTCGCCGCAAGCCGCACACGGATGGTGAAGGTGACACCATGTAGACAAACGCAGTGAAGTACATCAGGAGGACACCGAGAACCAGCAGATACATCAAGATCAAACTGGAAAACTGCATAAACTTTTGGTTACTTATACACGAAATCAGAAACACAAACACCGAACAGAAGCAGGCAAAAGCACCTATGGCTGCTACCACTATGATGACGATGCTCCAGATCTCAAACTTGGTGCCCCATTCCCACATTTTGCCGGGTGGAGCCACCAGAACCTCGGCACAACTCTTTGGACATCCCTCTGGAGCACTGATAAGCTGCTCGGCGGCAGTATTGTAGAGATAGACGGAGCTTCGATTGAGACTTAGGTCACCGTTATTCCACTCCCCAACCTGTCATAAACAAGAAATCGCAAATATATGTTACATATTTTAGAGATCAGTTTGATATATCAGACTTCCGATTATTCACTTATTATCCAGGTCTACTTATTCTTTAGAACGACCACCTTTTCTTCATATATGTATATTTCGTTCTGGCGAAAAGTGGAGTGAGATAAACTGTATCTTACATGTACCTCAATAAAACTTGTTTTCAGCAAATTAATGGCTAACGGCTGAAGGAGTTGGCGCCGATCAGTTTGACATATCTGAAAGCATATCTACGATATATTGGTGTTTTGGATTATTATTGTTGTTGTTATTATTATTATTATTATTATTATTATTATTATTATTATTATTATTATTATTATTATTATTATTATTATCATCATTATCATCATCATTATCACTACTTCTCCTTATATTTTGTTTACTTGTTGCATGATTCACAAAACAGGAATCAAAATTGTTCATCTGGAAACTTTTTCCTGGTTGGGGGGGGGGTGGATTGAAATCACTTTTCACTACTGTTATTACCCCACTGATTTACTTTCACCACTTATAGTGAGAAGTGGAATTGATCATGGGATATTTACCGGTTCAAATTGGCAATTGGTATCGTCATCGTGAAAGTTGAGGATTGTGTAACTCCGCGGGACCCTGTCGACCTTCAAACCAGAAAGGACGCCCTCCTGCGCCGGATGGCACATACACATCCCGGACCCGGTAGAGAAGATCGTGGAAAGTCGACTCGTAGAACCTGGAACAGATGGGTTTGGGATCAGTACTATTCGACGGAGAACCGTAACTTTCATACGCTCCAGAAGCACCTATACCAATAAAGGACAAACCAAGAGTGAAAAATATGCATAAAGATGTAAATTGTGAATGACCTTTTTGTGAAATATATAACAAAAGTGGTACAAGCGTCGAAAAATCAGGAGTGGGGTTGGGGTGAGAATGGAGGGCAAATATTCATTAGGAGTTCTTCAATATTTCTCGACGAACTGCTTTTTGCTTATGTATTCATACCATACATCTCATTGTAACTAAAAACAATTGTGTCTCTTTATATCATTTAATCATTTAATCATTTGAAGAACAACTTTTTCCACCCCTATCAATCGACATTTAATCACATCATGCCGCGAGACAACATTTCATAATTCTTGATAAAAATAAAAACAACCCAACTTCAAATCTAATAAGATTCTGAGCAAATGTGGAAAGGTTATGGAACCCATGCGGATAATACAAAATTTTCAAGCTATAATAGTAAGAGCACGCTCCGGTCTTGAGATAAAGCTGTAACTAAAGATGGTAACAATTCGAAAATTGAAACAAGATCTGTGAAATGCTATAAGGAGGATCTGATTATCAATCAAAGTCTTCCGTAATGATGGGAACATTTACCTGAGCAGACGGCCTGAATTTCATCGTGAGCACTCTGAGCTAATACATAAACGGCGTTGATAATCGTGATGAAGCGTGGCGGTGTAGGGTGGAAGTCGAGCCTGCATCCCAAAATCGATTTTTCTAAACATTCGGGGGTCCAACAGCCACCGCTAGATGTTTCAGTATTTACGGAAGCCAATAGCTCTTGGCACCCTTCGTAGCCAAGTCTGGACAGAGAAACAAACTTTACACAAAGTTTACCTTTTAAGATAGAGTTTCGGGATTTACACGCCATAAAATGGCAAAATGAATGAAATCAACTCAAATCGTTAACAATTGTGAAGATTGATATAATAAACAGCCTGTCATAGAACCTTTGGGTAGAATACATAGTTTTTTCAAAAATCTGGATGGTTAAATTTCAAAATTTGCACAATGACGAGCACGCTCCGTTAGTTCCAAAATTGTCTGATCGGCCCGCTAGCCGAAGGTCACGCAGAGTTCAACGCGTTAAAACCATATAGCAGTGTACGTAGTCGCCCACTGCCCAACAGCTGGTCATGCGTACCGTGTTCTGCAATTTGCGCAAAATTTAAACTCACGGAAAGAACGATAATTCTGGTAGTATATCGTATTAGTTTTCTCATAAAATAAAACAATAAGTTTCGTGACGTATGGATTCTCAAACTTCCATCACACATTTGCAAGTACTTTAATTCCGTTTCATATCAAAGGGAAGTGATGGACTTTCAAATCCTGAAACCTACTTTTTAAGGTGGATCGCTCTTTTCTACTGTACATTATTGTATATAGATTATTTTGTACAGGAAGTTGTAAAGACATGTTATAATTATTTGTTTCTTTACATAACTTTAGTTATTATTACCAGTTAAGTAATATTATGTTTCTTATGTTTATTTTATGTTGGTCTTGTTATGTTGAAAAAGTTATATTTTGTTATGTTATGTTATGTTATGTTATGTTATGTTACGGTGAAAATATGTTTATGCTGTGGAAATCTCACATAGTATGTTATGTTATGTTACGTACTTGCATTCATTCATATTTTGTGTTGAGCGAAACAAACCTCGTCTTGGACTTAAACTTGAACACAAGTTATTATTTACAAGCGATAAAACAGAGTTGACGATAATAGTGATGACAAATACAGTGATGATAGTAGGGATGATGATTATTACGACACAACGATTTAGTCTACTAGTCGTACATACTACTACTCTACTCTTACTACTACTACTGCTACTACTACTAACTACTAATATGCACTACTACTGCCTACTAGCTAATACTGATACTACTCACTACTACTCACTTACTACTACTCGCTCAGCTATCTGCAGACCTTAGCCTATCTTGACCATTCTTATGATCTACTACTACTTATCTATCCTACTCCAAGACCTACTTACTAATACTTATGCTTCTGACTTACGTACTTTACTTTTTAACTTATAATATTTATGTTTGAACACTCTTGTGCAGATGGTTGAAACCCGACAAAATCACACCTTTACCTTGGTGAAGTGTCTGACATAGAGCATTAGATTAAGATATTAAGTTAGGTGTTTCCCTCTGCAAGGGATGCAGAGCAGCCCTCTTAGACTAGGTCCTCCCCACACTTTCTGATTCCTAACAAGTTGACGTAATCAACTCGCCAGTAAGTTCGCACTTCAGTCCCACTCCGGCTCATTAATAAAAAAAACAGATATTTCCAGTAAACAAGGTAACACGTACACGATGCTATAGCAGATCGTGCATTCAGTACTAAGACGTACCCTAAGCGACTCTGTTTACAGACAGCTACGTAAACAATACAGTGTATAGACGTCACAAAGTGATGGATCCTATCTCTTTCAGATCCACCCACGTGGATCTTAGTGTTGCCGAACGTAGGCCTAATGGCAGATTCGTAAGAGTGCTAGCATGACCTTGTTACAAAAAACGTATCATAACAGTGGGGAGACAGTCCGATGGAGCGTAATTTCTACATTTAGATAATATTTTGTACAACCAACCAAAAATTCAGCAGTTTACTTTAAATTTTATCCAAATGAATATTATGTAACTCTCATTTCATGTAAGAGTGCAAACATTTTATCTTTAAAAATGCTTTAAAAAAGTCCAGAAGGTATTAAAATATATGACTATAGTGTTTTTTTTTTTTTAACTATCTCCATTAAAATTGTGTTTTATTTTTTCATTGTGTGGCCATGGAACGAATTTTACGCCATGTATTACCAAGGCAAATACTTGGGTTAAAACTTGTCGTTGAATGACTAAATATTGTCGAGGTTATTTATATCAAAACTGTTTCTCACTGTATTTTATGTCTATGTAAAGATATCATGATCGATCAAATCGAATGTTGATATCAATATCATATATCTAAATAACAAAATATACGTGTAGAATGATCTCACATAAAACACATTGGCATTTTGATCAAGTGTGATGCGAAAAGTTTATTGATTTTTAAAAAAAAATATTACAACAAAATTTAACCGTGATTTTCGCTATCTACTGAAAAATATATATCATCATGACAGTTAGAATCTTGATTAAAATTATGTTATCACAAAGAACTACTTTGGTATGGTTAACCTGATAGTTTTTACGATGTCACAGGAAGTCATAATAACTGAGTTTTTGTATTTCTCTGTTAACAGCACAATGTCCTGGGCAATAAACATTTCTAAATTTAACTTAGAAAATATACATGTGCATCCTTTTCTTCAGTACATCCTTAATGTGAGTCAAGAATGACAATAACGTGATAATTTCAAAATGACACATGAACTTCACGTACTTTCAACAAAAGCAACCCACAACGGTGATTCTGTAGTTCCGAATCTTCCTGACTATGCCATCATACACTTCCTGAGGAGAGTTCTCATTCTATGCCAATACTCTCCCTCACACAGATACCTCGAGAATACGCGGCATTGTGGAACGATGTGTTTCCTTACATGCAAAAGAAAAACAACAACACTAGTGAAAGTCTTTCAGTTTAGCAACTTGAGCAAGGTGACGAAACAAAAAAACAATCATCATCGTATATTTTCTTTAGAATTACATCACATACGTCAGACCGGACACAGATGTTCTCGCTTAGATGTATCGATTTTCACACCGTGCACTTATGTTACATATTATGGTATATTTTTTTTTTCATCTGTGTACTGCGGTTTACTTGTATATTGTACCACTGCGTAGTATTGAGATTGCAGTTTGCAGAAAATGTTTTCCAACGTTATTTTGCTTCACGTTTTCAAACAGTGCTAATTGAGAAAAATCAGACCTTTAATAGTCACGTTAAATAAAACATTTTATGATTTCCGCGTGCAATGATAACGAATATTTTAAACAGTAATCAAGTGTTTCATTCAACTCGGCTAAGCGATATTTATGGAAATGATATCTCTCACCCGACATAAAATTAGCTGCTACAGCACAGAACTCTCTATTTACGGCATCACAGATATACATTTTGTATACATTGTGTACTGCTGTATATCTGTGTTACTGCATTCGCAAAAGCGCCCCCATCGATGGAATACACAAATGGATATGCAAATGACTTGCGAATAGTGTAACCACGAGCCTTATAGAGAAAGTCGTACACAACAGTTACTTTATCACGTGGATCTTGTCTACGCGTGTATTGTTCCACACGGCGACATGGAATTTTGACAGCGGAATATTGATGGTGATACAATAAAATTATAACTCTTACCAAAAAAACTTGGATAACAAAGGCATCATATTTTGTAATAACTGTATAAGCTGACAGTGAAACAAACTAATTAACTAACTTGGTACTTGGTAACTAATAAACTAAATAGATAAACAAATACATAAAGAAATACATAACCAATGATATGTATATACACAATCAAATACATAAATATATAAACAAATAAATAAATAGATAAATAAATAATGAATAATAAATAAATAAATAAATAAATAAATAAATAAATAAATAAATAAATAAATACACACTCCCACAAAACATCACCAAAATATATATATATTTCACATGTAATAAAAACTCAATATATTGTCATACTTTATATAATAACATTTTACTTAAAAACTAACCGGCATGACCATAATATGAATGAGAATAACGAAAACCACGTGCTGCCATCCCATGTCCCCAAAAAATCGGCAACTGCGATCCCTGGGTATCGTAGGAGGGCGCTGTACTGTTAAAGGGATGTGGCTGGGTAGTCTCCGTCCGTTTGGAAGACGGATGGACTGGCGGGGGTAAACCGATCTGTGTTGAAATACAGAGATAGCATCATATTTCATTTTATTTCATTTTATTTCATTTCATTTCATTTCATTTCATTTATTTCCGTTATAGTCCATTTCTTTTGTATTCATTTGCCCACGTCTGAGGTAAATATTTTAGACGGAGGCAGGCGGAATCGTTAGACGGTACAGTGTGACATTAACTTTATCCTAGCGTTTGTAAATTACGCACTTACATTAGATCTGGTAAGAGTTCCTGATAACACAAGCTATATAACTCGAAAGACGCAATAAGAAGAACTTGTATGTACATTTTGAACACAGATTATTCTATTATTCTGATATCCAGTCAGTTTAATTATCTAGCATGTTTGTTCTCTGTACACTCTGTGTCACAGATTTATAAAGCAAAATTATGAATGTTTATAATCTTGAAGTACAAATTTCATCCTTGTCAAGAGTCATATTGTTTTATAACAATTGTTCTTCGCTACAAATGCACAAATTACACGTTGAAAATGACTCGACGTTGTTCATAGTGGACTGTAGAAACTAGCATTTTTCATTTTCTGTCAGGCAACATAATGTAGATGTTAGACACGTTCCACTCATTAAACATTTACTTATTTTTTCCAACACTCTGCCCAAATCAACCTACGCGTGGGCACGTACAACGGGGAAGTGACGTCACTGGCCACATGGCCTTGCAGGTTTCCCGATAGGGCCCAACACCCGATGACCGGGCCGGCGGGGGAGAGTTAACGGTGTTACCTAGTACAGCACTCAGCTGGCGGGCGGCGATCAAAAACTGGCCGCACGAATCCATAATGGTCATCCCAGCTTGATACCGGTAAGATGCGGCGGATCTTCGTTTATCTGGAGAGATGGCGTAGTGGATCACCTATGAAAGAAGGGAATTCATGTCGGGTTTGGAAAGAATTATTCTGGAATATTTGATTCTGGAATTCTGGAATTATCTTGCTAAAGTTTGATTTGACAGCTGACAAGCGTTGATAGACCTTACATATTAACTAATTTTGTACCCACACGCACACAGCACACACACACCATCACACACAACACACCACCCACACACACATACGACACACAACACACGACACACACACACACACACACACGCGGCGCTGCCGCGCGCGCAACACACACACACACACACAATACACACAGCCCACACACCACACAAAATACACAACTTTGACAAACAACAAACACACACCACACACACACAACACATATACACTACAACACTGCACACACACACATCACAAAACACGCGACACGCACATACACACACAGCATACAAGCGCTGTTGCACGCAATAGGGACACAAACAAACCATTACATGCATACACAGACACACACAAACGAACATAAACACACACAACAAAAGGTACACGATTACCACAAGTCACTCCCTTATTGATTTCATCATTGATATAATAAAAGAAATTAATTGACTCAATAGAACATGCTGAAAATAAGGACATAAAATAAATAAGTATAAAACAAATAAAAAACATGCAAGTATAAACAAATAGTACGTACAGTACTATAAACATAATCATATAGTACATGCATACATTCATAACATACATTACATACATACAAACATAATTGACAGACAGAAAAAGATATACATACAGATACATTACATAAATACATGCCATAAAAACAATAGACATACAGATATAACATACATACATAGCATGCAATACAAACATCGTACATGCTGCATGCATACAATACATACATACATCACATACATATATACATCATACATACATACATAGCATACATACGTACATACATACATACATACATACATACAAATGCTTGACCAACACTACTCGTGAATGTTGTATACATACATACATTCCAGGGTCTATTACCTCTATGGCACTATGCGCCTTCGTTCTAACGAACATCCCCACATGTCATGCTTCATGAGTCGATCCCCTCCTCGCATCAGCCACAGAACGGCGGGAATGTCAGGTCACCGGGAATTCCTGAAGTAGGCACAGCCAAGCTGTTTCGGGAATGGCACACTCCCCGGCAGGGTCCCCGGCATGTCGACTCTTTGTGGTACGATATCCCGCCGCGGCCGAGATCAGTACTTGTCAGGCCTCCGACGCCATTAGTAATATCCGGATCTACTTGTGTACAATAACAAAACACAACCTTCGATATAATTGTGACGGTCTGCATAATATTCGGTAAATTTCGAACTTCAGTGACTCATCAAATTGGAAATAATTATTTATTCATAAAAACAATAAACACGGTACATCAATCCTATGACGCCAATCATTCATTAATGGACTTCAATTAAGAGCACTTTTAAACAAGATTGTAGATAACTCTTATTTCATTTTTTTCCAGGGTTTTGGTAGATTGAGACCATTTTTGTTATCCGTTTAAATGTTCAGTTAAATATGAATTGATTATCATTTATATCATGGTTTACATCAAAACTAATTAAATACTAGTATATCAGTTTGTTAAATTTGAAAGCCTACCCGCTTTGAGCTAAAATTTAGTTTCATTTAACAAGTATAATTATTCTTTGAACAAAAAGTAATGTTTAGATAATGTGCTATCCTCCCGGGCGGGGGTGGGCAAGTCCAAATATAATGCTGTACACAAGGCGTGACAAATTATTTCCAGACCACCCCCTAACAATGTTTTCTCTTGCTGCAAAATAACCCCCATAAACAAGTTTTTCGCGGGCTTCATTTACACATTTTGCCCCTAACAAGTTGTTGCCTAGAATATAACCCCATAAACAAGTTTTGTCTCCACTTGCTTATAACAATAAAAGCGGGTTAAAAAAAATGCGGAGCAAAAGTTGGGGAAAAACATACCCTTAAACACGATTGGCGTCCTTTAAAAAAAGCTTGGGGAAAAAAAAACATCCCTAAATACGTTTGACCCCGTGTTTGACACTCTTTCAAAAGCCACCTTTTTTTGGAAATCTGTGTTTTTGATAACCTTAACGACGTGCACGCGCGCGCCCGCGGTTTTAAAACTGAAAAAAACCCCACCCTTTAAGCGCGTTTTTTTTTGGTTCACCGCATGTATATCAGCATATAAATTTGACTGCCCCCCCCCCCCGGGGCTATCTTCCAAACACCATTTTAACAAAATCATACAGAATTCGAAAGGTGATATTCCGAGTGTGAATTTGAAAGTGATAATTTTTTTTCTCGTATACTCAACACTTTCGTTACTAAGAAACTGCTATTGAAACGTTTTGATATCGTATATTCGCGCGGGAGGGTCTCCTTTCCTCATCAAAACTTCTACAATGCCCTCAAGTGCTTGTACTGTCTCCCGAAGGTCTACCCCTCGTACGTAACTCTACCCCATTCCGCTGGGGCTGATCTCCAAGCTGTTCAGGGCAATCCTCACTTCCCACAGTCGCAGCTGTTCCGTAACATTGTGCGACGAGCGTGGCGCAAAGGCGTTGAGCGGCATAGAGATAACCCGTCACGTCCCTGGGAGGTCATCGTCGACCAGTCTTTCGCGTACCTTCGCGTAAACAACCGAGTAATAGTAAGTATTGGCGATATACGTTATGTGACAAAAAAGAAACAAGACTGTGACCACCAGTCTTATGGCGCAATGTCAATCGACCCACCGCCCATGTCACGGGTGGTTGTCACACATCTCATTAACATTCTGATAGATATATTGTTCACCCCCTATCTCACTCCGTGCAACCTTCTCGGCCTGCTGCCTGCTTCGCTCCGTCCATGAATACAAGAAGTGCACAAACATGGAGCGGGGCATCAATCTTGCAAGTTTCTGGGTCAGTTGGGTAGGCGTCTTATGGAACGAGATCGCCGCCTCAGACAGTGCATTTTCTCCATAAACCTTCAGGAGAGGCTCTGAGAAACTCGTTGGGCCCACCCAACTGAAACAGGATACTTCAGATGATTCTCCCCGCTCCATGTTTGTTGCCACTCTCTCGTATCATGACGGCGCATAGTTGGGCTCGGCGTGTTCACTTTACAGCCTGAAGATGGGGGTACAGGTGAGCATCGGTAAACAATATTTTAGCAGAAATGTTAATGAGAATGTTGGGCAACACCGTGACCATGGGCGGTGAAGTCGATTGACTAGCGTCATGGATTTGGCTGTCACAGTTCGTCGTTTCTTCTTTGTCACACCTCCGTACAGTGCGTATGAAAAAAACATGTAATCCATGATTTAGAGGGATAATATTCGAACTATTCCATTATAGAAAATCTTATAAACATAATAATCCATAAGAGCAAACGCTGTTTTCTTCCCATTGATACCCCATTTGCATTCACTGGTGTCATGCATGACTGCAGTACAAGCTCTGAGCAGAACAATGTGTAAATTCAGCGATATTTGCATTTTGTTGGTCAATGGTGAAAGACCTGAATACACCGATGAATGCGGTTTAATGTTTTAAAAATCCGAAATTTATTCTTCACACTTGTAATGCGAATTTTCCGAAACTTGAAAAACGTGTAAATTGGCAGCTGTTTCTCTTCAAGAGAAATGTACTCGGTTATGCATGAAACCAGTGACAGCAAGTGATGTTATCATTGAAAGTAGAAAAAAAAAAATGTTTTATATGGATAATATACATTATAAATCGTCTATGATGAATACCTTGGAATACTATCTGTTAAAGATGGATTAGCCTTTTTTGGTGGCGTACTTAAAACAGCTCGTATTACTTTTTTTTTCTGCATTTGTAGAAGCATGGGGCACACTTTTATATATTATTGAAAAATACACACGATATATACACTATACGATAATAAACTTGGTTTGTCTGGTAAATATGTTCACCTACAGACAACGTTTTGTGTCAAATTACTTGGAAACGCTAACGATTTTTATTTATATGGAAAAGAAGAAATAATGATACACTCTGCCTTATAATTTTATGGGAATATTTTGTTTGATACTTAATAGGTTCTTCTCTCCTTATATTCGTCCAAATTTTCAAGTATAAGTGTTTATTTCACAAACGCAGTATGTGAATGCAATTTTGGGATTTCGGTGAGATGACTAAAGTATAAAACTAAAATACATTTTGATGCGAAATAACAATTAATATATATATTTTTTTAAATCCACCAAATAATCTTTGAAACAAGTATTAAATTTAACAGTAATGAAAAAAACACACAGAAACTGATAAATTTTTGATCTCATGTCATTGTATGACTAAATTACATTCAAATAGTGTTGTTACAAGTCTAATTAACGCGCGTTACGTAACAACCATCTGACTCATCAAAACAACAACACGCCATTTTATAAAACACAGGTTTTAGTGTCGAGTCTGGACGCTACCAAAAATGCTCAAAATGTTCCTGAAGTACTTAGAATTATAATTGTTTCACAGTGGGCGGAACAAATATTAATCCAGAAAAACCTTTGCAACTTCTAAAATGTTTTTTTCTAAAGGTTATTCCAATAATTATGAAGGCATTGAGTGCTTATCAAACTAATTGATCAACCTGCTTTGTTCAGTAGTTACCGAATTTTCGTTGTCAATTTCACATTCTTTGAATCAGCTGCGATCAAATTACTAATCAATTATGAAAGATGATTTGAAGTTAATTATGTCAAAATTTGCCAAAACATTAAAATTGTAGAAAAAACGTGAAAACAGTATCAGGAAAAAAAGGATTTAAGTTGCTTGGTAAAGGCGGTACCATGCCACGCCCACTCCATTCAAGTAACGAACCAATGATTAAGTGAAATCACCCATACAAATCACTTTTGACACCAACAGAAAAAAGAGTGTATTGTAAAGTGAGATAGTGGAAGTGTGAGCCGCCCAGACATGGTACTGGTAAGGTGCGATGGGTACAGGTACAGGTATTGGGTAGCCAAGCCAGACTGAAGATGGGTTCGCATTACAGATATGCGGCACAGGTATTGGGTATGGGTTACGGACCAGTGGCGGCAGGCGGTACCGACCTGATTGAAGCATGGGGTTCGGGTCGGATATGTACTGGAGCCAGACTGAATGCATTGGTAGCTGAGTTATGGTAAGGGGCCATGGTATTAGTACGGGTACGGTACAACACTATGGTTATCCGGGTATTAGGTTACGGTCCGGATTTCGGACCCGGGTAAGGTTATAGCGCGCACAGGTACTACAGTCTGGTGTGAAAAAAAAAAAATCTATGTTTACCGGTGCATATTAGTGTCATAGATCTGTGGTACTACAATCACTTCAATATTCTTATGCGCGTCCCTCACTTTCGGAGTCCTTGTTTCTACTCTATTGTCGTAACCCTCAGTCCTCTGTGGTGGGAATTCTAGCTGATTTTCATCCAGTATTCAGCGAACCACGTGTTGAGCGATAGGACTTCTGCCTCCGGAAGGTCTCGGGGGTAAACGTTATGAAGGTGATCCAGCGAAAGCTTCTTATATGTGAAGGTACCGGCGAATTTCACGGTATCTGAAGTGGAAAAGAAAACGATATTACACTCACTGATGTGAAAACTATCAAAACAGTGCGAAAAATGGATTGATTTGCTAGGCCCAGTTTCAATGGCTATTTGCATTCCTCTTTAAATCTTGTGTGTTGAAAATATATACTTGAAGAAGTTACGAGAGTAATAAACAGACTACGTTTTTAATTACTGAAGAAAATGGTGGGGGATGGTAAGATTTATCAAACTACTATCTCGGTCCTTTGTCGGACAATATTTGAGAGTATGAAACAACAACATGAAAATCTCACGTATCTATTTATTTATTTTTTATCTTACGTTTTTGTTTAAAAGCAGAGTATAATGTTTCTTTGCCTCCGCTGGATGAAGTACTAGTATACAACTGTCGGTACAATTGTTATGCGTGGCTTGCATGCCATTGTGATTCTGTGTGTTTTGCATGAGTGTGTGTGTGAATAGTGTGTAAGTGCTTGTGTGTGTTGTGTGCTGGTGTGTGTGTGTGTGTGTGTGTGTGTGTGTGTGTGTGCGTGTGTGTGTGCGTTGTGTGTGTGCTGTGTGTGTGTGTGTGGGTCGTGTGTGTGTGTGTGTGTGTGTGTGTGTGTGTGTTTCTTGTTGTGCTGTACGTGCGTGTAATAGATGAAAGGTGTGTCTGTGCGTGTGTGGTTATGTGTGTGGTGTGTCGAATATTCTAAGTTCCATGAAGCATGACTCTAAGTAATTATGGACTCTGGTCATTATGACTCCAAGACAACTTTCAGGAGTGCATTTCCATATAATACATACAATAATATTGCATAACAATAAGGAATTTTATAATCGCACTAAAACGTGTCCTGATTACTGTGTATATTAGATCCAGTTAAATGTACATTTACGGCAAGGTCTCACTAAGCTAGTCTATCCATAATAGCGGGTCTGGATTTTTGGTTTCACCAAAAGATATACTCACGACGTAAGTGGAATGTGCGAAATCGGCTACCAAGGAGCGTACAAGTCTTCAGCAAGACGTTGATTAGTTTGTAGCTTATTTCACCTAGGCAATGCCATCCAAAGCCAGAGCAATCGACCAACTCGAGAGTACTCGAATTCAGCGAACGTTGTACGATAACATCGGCAAGAAGCTTTGGCGAGCATTCGGTTCACAATGGTGGTGAAGTCGTAGCCCTTGCAACAACGAACCGACTGGGCGATAAAATTCCGTACTGAAGAGTTCAAATTAATCGAAATATTGAATGATTTATGTGATACTGTGTACAGATTTAACGGATGCGATGCATGTATTACCCATAATACAAACACGTCGTGAAATGCCAATATAGCACTGTACAATACATTCATATTGAAATTGCACATTCGATTTAAAAAAATTAAAAACGTTAAATGTAAAATATATTATTATAAAATTTTAACGCACTAATACGATATATTATATATAAAAAGCGATAAAACAATAATGCAAACACACTTGAAACACAATTAAAACGGGTGAAAATTGTGGTATACTAAACTACATATACAGATGCAGAAGCTATAATCAACAACTATATACATTAACAATGTAATGTAGACAACAAGGTTGTAGTATCCATATTTTTGTGGTAACGATTAGCTTATTCATACTCTATACCAATAACATTTAACAGACGTAGCTTACCATACCTTGTAAAGCATGACGTGTGTATAACAACATGAACGGAAACCCAATAACACGAACGCGAACTCAAACAGTTATCTATCTAAAGCTTGTCATTTATTGTAAGTCCTGATTATTACATTTTGGCGCGAAGGATAATGACTGATTTGTCCAATCCGCCAAGCCAGTTTAGCTAGTTGATTTTCAGACACCACTGTTCCAGTATTTTGTGAGTTAAAACCTCTACACAAAACGGCGTGTCGAGGCGTAGCCGCACAGGACGATCGTGTTGCAGTGTACATCGCGTGTTGCTATGACAGTGTTAAAATCAGATAGCCGTACCTACACACTGCAGGCAGTGACTTGAGCGATGTTGCCGTGTGTTTGTCCATTAAACATTTAACAGTCGTGAATATGTGAGTTGTTACAGTCATGAATCCCACCATTTGAGGCAGTTTTTCCGATTCACAGTGACCATCAAATGTTTTGTACAGCGATGGGAGAAGTATGTGTCCCGTCTAGAAAACATGTTTAGCTGGATTCAATATCGCAGATATGATAAACGTAAACGGCGCATTGTTGGCTCATACTACAGTGGTAGCGAAGTAGCTGATATTTTTGACACACCCCAGTACAGGGACTGAATATTAGCACAGCAAAACGAGCTTTTATTCAAACATTTTCAACCAAGGCAAATCTACTGAATATGGAGCGATATGTTTTTCCCAGAGTAAACAACTAACCAGATGAAACACTGCACGTTTCACACATCGGTTGCAACACCTTGCGGTCGGTGCAGTAGTTGAAACAGAGGGATGATGAGATAAGGTCCACAGATAATCCAGGGGTGTGCTTCACAAAAACTTCCGCCGGTTATGCACTTCGTGAAGAAAAACTCACACTTAAGTCAAACTGTTGCACACAGCGCCAACAAATATGAGTTAGCAAATGAAACACGCATGAAGTCATGGAAAAAGGACAGTCAGCAGGCAGCTAAGATGTGGCAGCAAATCAATCAAACAACAGGTCGAGCCAGGCTAAAGCCAGCACCCTAGTCAGGTTACACGACCACCACAGCAAATGGTTTAGCGAAACCATTTCGTACTAACAACAGATCAGAACATTGTGGAGGACAGCTTCCACAATCTGCATGGAGAGACCATGTCCCTGCTCGAGTGTCACAGTGTTATTCTGTGGAAAGCAAAAATCATTTTGTGAAGCATTGCTCTTGAGTACTCCGAACAACAACACACGACCAAATAATACCGTTCAGCAGATAAAGTCAACGCTGTTGGTGAGGAAACCACAGCCATCCGTTCGTACCTCACAGGAGTTATACGTTCGCAAAACGACTTTCAACAATAAGCCCATAGCAAACTCAAACTGTGAATGTCACGATAAACATATACTCCGTTTACTGCTAGTTTATCGACACTAGGAGCTACAGTGGCACAGTCATGAGTCGTCATGTCGTTTACGCGACTCAACCTCCATCCATCTCGCACCGCACAGGCCAACCCTGTTTTTGCCTATGGCCAGTGCAACGCTCTTTTGAATTGGTGGAATCTTTTCAAGCAGTACTTACCTACAAGTCTCAGTCCATCACACCGCTGTGTATGTTACCGACCCAAGAAGGGGAAACACTTGTTAAGGTTTCGAAGCAGCATCTATCTTGGTCTTTATAAACATTACGTACAATGTCCAACGATGACACTAGGTGTGCCTGACGGTGGTAGAACCATACACCCGATCTCTTCAAAGGTATCGGTACCTGAATAAAAACTATCAGTATCAGTTCCATTATTGATGAGATCTGTCCCAGCCAGGTTGCCTTACGCACACAGGAGAATT
>JZLH01S0027312.1:2392-9892 GCA_001188425.1 Eucidaris tribuloides | reverse complement strand
TTACATCAAAACTAATTAAATTACTAGTATATCAGTTTGTTAAATTTGAAGCCGCTACCCCGCTTTGGCAAGCTAAAATTTAGTTTCATTTAAACAAGTTAAATATTCTTTGAACAAAAGAATAATGTTTTAGATAATGTGCTATCCTCCCGGGCGGGGGTGGGGGCAAGTCCAAATATTAATGCTGCTACACAAGAGCGTGACCAAATTATTTCCAGACCACCCCCTAAACATGTTTTCCTCTGTGCTGCAAAAAATAACCCCCTAAACAGTTTTTCGCGGCTTATTTACACATTTTGTCCCCTAACAAGTTGTTGCCAAGAATATAACCCCACTAAACAAGTTTTGTCTCCTCTGCTTATAACATAAAGCGGGCTTAAAAAAAAAATGGGGAGCAAAAGTTGGGGAAAAACATACCCTAAACACGATTGGCCGTCTTTAAAAAAAAGCTTGGGGAAAAAAAACATCCCTAAAATACGTTTGACCCCGTGTTTTGACACTCTTTCAAAAGCCACCTTTTTTTGGACAAATCTGTTTTTTTGATAACCTTAACGACGGTGCACGCGCGCGCCCGCGCGTTTTAAAACTGAAAAAAATCCCCACCCTTTAGCGCGTTTTTTTTTGGTTCACGCATGTATACAGCAATAAATTTGACTGCCCCCCCCCCCGGGGCTATCTTCCAAACACCATTTAACAAAATCATACAGAATTCGAAGAAGTGATATTCGAGTGTGAATTTGAAAGTGATATTTTTTTTCTCTATATCAACACTTTCGTTACAAGAAACTGCTATTTGAAACGTTTTTGATATCGTAATATCCGCCGGGGGGTCTCCTTCCTCATCAAACTCTACAATGCCCTCAAGTGCTGTACTTGTTCTCCCGAAGGCTTACCCCTCGTACGTACTCTACCCATTCCGCTGGGGCTGATCTCCAGCTGTTCAGAGCGCAATCCTCCACTTCCCACAGTCGCGAAGCTGTTCCGAACATTGTTGCGACGAGCGTGGCGCAAAGGCGTTGAGCGGCATAGAGATAACCCGTCACGTCCTGGGAGGTCATCGTCGACCATCTTTCGCGTACCTTCGCGTAAACAACCGAGTAATGTAAAGTATTGGCGATATTACGTTTATGTGACAAAAAAGAACAAGACTGTGACCACCACGTCTTAATGGCCGCAATGTCAATCGACCCACGCCCATGTCACGGGTGGTTGTCACACATCTCATTACATTCTGAAGAATTTGTTCACCTACTCTCACTCCGTGCACCTTCTCGGCCTGCTGCCTGCTTCGCTCCGTCCATTGATACAAGAAGTGACACAAACATGGAGCGGGGCATCAATCTTGAAGTTTCTGGGATCAGTTGGGTAGGGTCTTATGGACGAGATCCCGCCTCAGACAGTGCATTTTCTCCATTAAACCTTCAGGAGAGGCTCTGAGAAACATCGTTGGGCCAAACCCAACTGAAACAGGATACTTCAGATTGATTCCCCCGCTCCATGTTTGGTGCCACTCTCTCGTATCATGACGGCATAGTTGGGCTGGCGTGTCACTTTACAAGCCTGAAGATGGGGGTACAGTGTGAGCATCGGTAAACAATATTTTAGCAGAATGTTAATTGAGAATGTTGGGCACACGTGACCATGGGCGGTGAGGCTCGATTGACATAGCGTCATGGATTTGGCTGTCACAGTTCTCGTATTCTCTTTGTCACATCCTCCGTACAGTGCGTATGAAAAAAACATGTAAATCATGATTTAGAGGGATAATATTCGAACTCATTCCATTATAGAAAATTTATAAAGCATAATATCCAAAGAGCAAACCGCTTTTTCTTCCCATTGATACCCCATTTGCATCACTTGGTGTCATGCAGTGACTGAGTACCAAGCTCTTGAGAGAACAATGTGTCAAATCACGGATATTTGCATTTTTGTTGGTCAATGGATGAAAGACTGAATACACCGATGAATGCGGTTTAATGCTTTTAAAAGTATCGGAAATTTATCTTCACACTTGTATGCGAATTTTCCGAAACTTGAAAAAAGTGTAAATTGCAGCTGTTTCTCTTCAAGAGATAATGTACTCGGTTATGCATGAAACCAGTGACGCAAGTGATGTTATCATTGAAATAGAAAAAAAAAAATGTTTTATTGGATATATACTTAATAAATCTCTATGATGAAATACCTTGGAATACATATCTGTCTAAAGATGGATTAGCCTTTTTTGGTGGCGTACTTAAAACACTCGTAATTACTTTTTTTTTCGCAGTTTGTATGAACAGTGGGGCAACTACTTTTATAATTATTGAAAAATACCACGATATAATACATATACGATAATAAACTTGGTTTGTCTGGTAAAATGTTCACCTACAGACAACGTTTTGTGTTCAAATTACTGGAAACGTAACAGTTTTTATTTTAATGGAAAAGAAGAAATAATGATACACTCTGCTTATAATTTATGGGAATATTTTGTTTGATACTTTAATAGTTTTCTCTCCTATATTCGTCCAAATTTTCAAGATAAGTGTTTATTTCACAAACGCAGTATGTGATATGCAATTTTGGGATTTCGGTGAGATGACTAAAGTATAAAACTAAAATACATTTGATGCGAAATAAACAATTAATATATATATTTTTTTAAATCCACACAAATAATCTTTGAAACAAGTATTAAATTTACAAGTAATGAAAAAAACACACAGAAACTGATAAATTTTTGATCTCATGTCATTTATTGACTAAATTAACATTCAGAATAGTGTTGTTACAAGTCTAATATAACGCGCAACGTAACAACATCTTGGACTCATCAACACACAACAACACACGTGCCATTTTATAAACACAGCGTTTTTAGTGTCGAGTCGGACGCTACAAAAATGCTCAAATGTTCCTGAAGTACTTAGAATTTATAATTGTTTCACAGTGGGCGGAACAAATATTAATAGCCAGAAAAACACTTTGGCAACTTCTAAAATGTTGTTTTTCTAAAGTTATTCCAATAATTATTGAAGGCATGAGTGTATCAAAGGCTAATTGATCAACCTGCTTTGTTCAGTAGTTACATTTTCAGGTTGTCAATATTCACATTTCTTTGAATACAGTTGGATCAAATTACTAATCAATTGATGAAAATATGATTTAAGTTAATTATGTCAAATTTTGCAAACATAATATAAATTGTAGAAAAAAACGGAAAACAGTAATCAGGAAAAAAAGGATTTTAAGTTGGCCTTGGTAAAGGGGTACCATGCCACGCCCATCCATTCAGAACGAACAATGATTTAAGTGAAATCACCCATCACAAATCACTTTTGCACACAACAGAAAGGAAAGAGTGTATTGTAAAGGAGATAGCTGGAAGTGTGAGGCCCGAGACATGGTACTGGTAAGGTGCGCATGGTACAGGTACAGGTATGGGTACCAAAGCCAGACTGAAGATGGGTTCGCATTACAGATATGCGGCACAGGTATTGGGTATGGCGTTACGGACCAGTGGGCAGGGGTACCGGACCTGATTGAAGCATGGCGGTGGGTCGGGATATGTCCTGGAGCCAGACTGAATGCATGGTAAGCGAGTTATGGTAAGGGGCCATTGGTATTAGTACGGTACGGGTACAACACTATGTTATCCGGGTATTAGGTTACGGGTCCGCCGATTTCGGACCCGGGTAAGGTATTAGCGCGCACAGGTACTTACAAGTCTGGTGTGAAAAAAAATAAAATCTATGTTTACCGGTGCAATTAGTGTCGATAGACTTCTACTACAGATACTAATAAATACTTCTAATCGCGTATTCCTCTCCATTCTCGACCCTTCGTTTTTCTCTCTTTTTTGTTCGTTATACCACGCCTGTCGGGCGGATCTGCTGACAGCTGAATTTATTCATCCAGTATTCAGCGAACCACGTCGTTGAGCGATAGCGACTCTGCCTCCGGAGGTCTCGGGGGTAAACGTTATGAAGGTGATCCACGAGAAGCTCTCTTATATGTGAAAGGTAACCGGCGAATTTCACGGTTCTGAAGTGGAAAAGAACACGATCTATTACACTCACTGATGTGAAAACTATCAAAACAGTGCAAAAATGGATTGATTTGCTAGCCCCAGTTTCAATTGGCTATTTCTTCCTCTTTAAATCTGTGTGTGAAAATAATATACTTGAAGAAGGTTACGAGAGTAATAAACAAGACTAGTTTTTAATTACTGGAAAATGGTGGGGGATGGTAAGATTTATCAAACTCTATCTCGGTCCTTTGTCGGAAATATTTGGAGAGTAATGAAACAACAACATGAAAATCTCACGTATCTATTTATTTATTTTTTTCTTACGTTTTTGTCTTAAAAGCAGAGTATAATGTTTCTTTGCCTCCGCGGATGAAGTACTAGTATACTAACTGTCGGTACATTGTTTGCGTGCTTGCATGCATTGATTTCTTGTGTGTTTTGATGAGTGTGTGTGTAGATGTGTGTAGTGTTGTGTGTGTTGTGTGTGGTGTGTGTGTGTGTGTGTGTGTGTGTGTGTGTGTGTGGTGTGTGTGTGCGTTGTGTGTGTGTGTGTGTGTGTGTGTGGTGTGTGTGTGTGTGTGTGTGTGTGTGTGTTGTGTGTTTCTGTTGTGCGTACGTGCGTGTAATAGATGAAAGGTGTGTCTGTGCGTGTGTGGTATATGTGTGGTGGTGTGTCGAATATTCTAAGTTTCCATGAACATGACTCTAAGTAATTATGACTGCTGAGTCATTATGACTCCAAGACAACTTTCAGGAGTGCATTTCCATATATACATACAATTAATATTGCATAACAATAAGAATTTTATAATCGCCACTAAAACGTTCCTGATTACTGTGTATATTAGATCCAGTTAAATGTACATTTACGGCAAGGTTCTCCACTAAGCTAGTCTCATCCATAATAGCGGGTCTGGATTTTTTGGTTTCACCAAAAGATATACTCACCGACGTAAGTGGAATGGCGGAAATCGGCTACCAAGGAGCGTACAAGTCTTCAGCAAGACGTTGATTAGTTTAGCTATTTCACCTTAGGCAATCCATCCAAAGCCAGAGCATCGACCAACTCGAGGAGTATCGAATTCAGCGAACGTTGACGGATAACATCGGGCAGAAGCTTTGGCGAGCATTCGGTCACAATGGTGTGAAGTCGTAGCGCCTTGCAACAACGAACGACTGGCGCGATAACAATTCCGTACTGAAGAGTTCAAATTAATCGAAATATTGAATGATTTATGTGATACTGTGTACAGATTAAACGGATGCGATGCATGTATTACCCATAATACAAACACGTCGTGAAATGCAATCTAGCACTGTACAATACATTCATATTGAAATGCACATTCGATATTAAAAAAATCTAAAAACGTTAAATGAAAATATATTATTATAAAATTTTAACGCACTAATACGATATATTATATATAAAGCGATAAAACAAAATGCAAACACACTTGAAACACACATGAAAACGGGTGAGAAATTGTGGTATACTAACTACATATACAGATGCAGAAGCTATAATCAACAACTATATACATTAACAATGTAATGTAGACACACAGGTTGTAGTATACCATATTTTGTGGTTTAACGATTTAGCTTATCATACTCTTATACCGAATAACATTTAACAACGTAGCTTACCATACCTTGTAAAGCATGCGTGTGTATAACAACATGAACGGAACCAATAACACGAAACGGAACTCAAAACAGTTATCTATCTAAAGCTTGTCATTTATTGAAGTCCTGATTATTACATTTTGGCGACGAAGGATAATGACTGATTTGTCCAATACGGCCCAAGCCAGTTAGCTAGTTGTTTTCAGACACGACGTGTTCCAGTATTTTGTGAGTTAACAAACCTCTACACAAAAACGGCGTTCGATGGCGTCTAGCGCACAGACGATCGTGGCAGTGTACATCGCGTGTTGCTATGCTACAGTGTAAATCAAACCGTACTAACTGCAGCAGTGACTGAGGCGATGTTGTGTGTGTTTGTCCATTAACACATTTAAACAGTCGGTGAATATGTGAGTTGTTACAGTCATGAATCCCCCCACCATTTGAGCAGTTTTCCGATTCAGCAGTGACCATCAAATGTTTGGTACACGATGGGAGAAGTATGTGTCCCGTCTAGAAAACATGTTTACTGCGATTCAATATCGCAGTATGATAAACGTAAAACGGCGCATTGTTGGGCTCTACTACAGTGGTAGCGAAGTAGCTGATATTTTTGACACACTCCCAGGATCACAGGGACTGAATATGAGCACAGCAAAAGAGCTTTTATTCAAACATGTTTCAAACCAAGGCAAATTCTACTGAATATGGAGCGATATGTTTTTCCCAGAGTAAACAACAACCAGATGAAACTGCCACGTTTCACACATAGTCGGTTGCAACACCTTGCCGGTTCGGTGCAGTGTTGAAAAGAGGGATGATGAGATTAAGGTCCACAAGATAATCCAGGGGTGTGCTCACAAAAACTTCCGCCGGTTATGCACTTCGTGAAGAAAAACTTCCACTAAGTCAAACTGTTGCACCAGCCCGAACAAATATGAGTTAGCAAATGAACCGCTGAAGTCATGGAAAAGGACAGCTCAGCAGGCAGCTAAGATGTGGCAGCAACATCAATCAAACAACAGTGCGAGCAGGCTAAAGCCAGCACCCTAGTCAGGTACACGACCACCACAGCCAAACGGTTTAGAAACCATTTCGTACTAACACAGATCAGAACATTGTGGAGGACAGTTCCCAACAATCTCAGGAGAGACCATGTCCCTGCTCGAGTGTCACAGTGTTATTCCCTGTGGAAAGCAAAATCATTTTGTTGAAGCATTGTCTTGAGTACTCCGAAAACAACACACGACCAAATAATACCGTTCAGCAGATAAAAGTCAACGCGTGGGATTGGGAAACACCACACGCCATCCGTTCGTACCTCAGCGAGCGAGTTATACGTTCCAAAACCGACTTTAACAAAAGCCCAATAGCAAAACTCAAACTGTGAATGTCACGATCAAACATATACTCCGTTTACTGCTAGTTTATCGACACAGGAGCTACAGTGCACAGTCATGAGTCGTCATGTCGTTTAGCGACTCAACTCCATCCATCTCTGCACGCCACAGGCCAACCCTGTTTTTGCTATGGCAGTGCAACGCTCTCTTTTGATTGATGGAACTTTTCAAGCAGTACTTACCTACAAGTCTCAGTCCATCACAACCGCTGTGTATGTTACCCGCCCAAGAAGGGGAAACACTGTTAAGTTTCGAAGCAGCATCTAATCTTAGGTCTTTATAAACATTACTACAATGTCCAACGATGACACTAGGATGTGCCTGACGGTGGTAGAACCATACACCGATCTTCTTCAAGGTATCGGTACTGAATAAAACTATCAGTATCAGTTCCATATTGATGAGATCTGTCCAGCAGTTGCCTTTACCACACAGGAGAATTATCTCTCTCTC
>JZLH01S0027301.1:194382-208786 GCA_001188425.1 Eucidaris tribuloides | reverse complement strand
TATTATTATTACTACTACTACTACTACTACAACTACATTACTACTACTACTACTACTACTACTACTACTACTACTACTACTACTACTACTACTACTACTATTACTACTATTATTATTATTATTATTACTACTACTACTACTACTACTACTACTACTACTACTACTACTACACCACCACCACCATCATCATCACTACCAATACCAATTCCACTACCACTACTATTTCTACTTATATTACTGTTATTGATGCAGAAACAACAAAAATAAAATTCAGTTTATCAGCCATTCCACGTAAATGTCACGCGAGTCACGCATGTTTCATGTCACACAAGTCGCAAACAAGGGTATAGATTAAAACCGAGAAAATAATGGAGCCGAATCCAATACTTGATCAAGTAAATCCATCATCTATACCCTGACATGTGACTCGTAAGACACAGCATGCGTGACTCGCGTGACACAAGTATGAAATGGCTGTTATACTAAATTATCCTTGTCTATACCTTGCATTTCAGAACTGACGAAATGTGTAGACCATTCAAACTGCAACAACAACCACACCAGCGCGATCAAAATCGAATACGACAACGGTGAAAATGATGACGACTTGAACGCGCCTTCCACCGTTGAAACTGTGCAGCACAATCCGCCTGACAACGATTCAACGCAAGATGTTTTTCTGTGATTTCAGATTATTACATTGCTGGATAGACATAGTCGATTATAAAAATGCTTGTTACATCCACCTCCGGAAAAGTAAAAGAGTAATAATGTGGGTTTATTGTATGTACATAGCATATGCCTAGTTCAACGCTCATGAACATATTGTGGTGGTGTTTGTTTGTTTGTTTTTAATGCCTCCCACCGAAGTGCCGATGATTTGCCCGTCCGTTACCGTTCTCGTTACCGCGATAACTTGAGAACTGCTGATAGGATTGAATGATACTTGGGTCAAGTATATACCGTGATTTTAACGATGAACTGATCAGATTTCGCAGTTGAAAGTCAAATGTCACAGGGCCTATTATTATGTCTTATTTCGGTTCGTTACAACGGTGCTAGTAACTTATGAGAACCACTGGTTAGATTAGGTACACGTGCCTAATGAGGCATTGGCATTTAAGCGCAAGGTAATGAATATCAAAGAAGTTGAAATTTGGCTGGGAATGGTGAGGCGTATCCATCGGCTGCCACGCAGTCGAATTGCTCTAATTTATATCTGCTGTACAATGGAATCTCCTTTGTTTAGCTATCTTTGTTTTTCATAAAAGCTTTATGAGCATAAAGTAATAGTTTCTAGTTTCAGCCTAGTTTTGGGCAATAAATATTATCAACCTGAGTGCGCATAATAGGGAATTATATTGACTGTGTGCAACGTTTGATGAACAGCTTACCATTAGAAAAAAAAATAATTGACCATGATTGACCATTCAAATCTAAGTTCAAGACATACATGGTAATTATTAAAGCATGCATGAGTTTTTTGACAGCGTAGCAAAAGTTTATAGAGGCTGTGATTTACAAATCTGTGTTTCTGTTAAGGTTATTTATGTTTTGTTTATATTTGTGTAACTGCAGGATTCTGTAACATGTATGATTTTTGAATCTTGGTACCAAGGTCTTCAGATTGGCAAATAATCAAATAGATATTGATCAGGGACAAATCCAGGGGATTAAAAAAAAATGAAATCGGAGAGGATTGAATTTGAAATCTATATGTTACCACTTTAAAGGGGAATTCCATGTCTATAGCAAGTTGCGTAAAATAGTAGCAGAAAAGGCAGAGGAAAAGATCGGTGACAGTTTGAGAAAAATCAGACAAATAGCAATAGGAATAAAATATTAATTTTTGTAAGTTGCAAAAGTCATTACAAAATTGACAACACTGTGGCATCCATTGTGAACAACCCTCCATCCATTTTGTACACAACATATCATTAATTTCTTTTTAATGTTTGTGTCTGAACCTACATATTTTACAATATGGAGGGTTGTTCTCATAGAGCTGCACAGTGTTACCAATGTAATGATCCTAATAATGTTTAAACATTCATAATTGTATTGATAACTGTCCGATTTTTCTTAAACTTTTACTAATGTTTTTCATTGTTTTTTCTGCTTTGATTAAAGCAACATTCTCACAGCCTGAAAATGCCCTTTAAATCTTGGTTTAGATTTGTCCCTGGTTTCAATCTAAAGCGTGAGCTGGTATCTCACTGAGGGCGAATGCTTAGGAACATTGCGAATTTGTTGGATTCGCCAACTTTTCTGACGGACACTGGAGAAAATCAGGGTTCACACATGTCATTAGCGACATTTAAAGGCCTTTAGCAACCAAAGACACTATTTAACATTGTGGAAGCCCCATTTAAAAAAAAAAATGTCAAATTTTATCTGACATATCTGACAGTGTTTGAGTGGACAAATACCCTATAACGCAAAACAGTTATGCTATCACTTTCAAAATATGTACACATGAAATCAGCACGTGAATTTTTGTCAGCTGACAAAAATTCTTGAACACAGCAATCTATAGGTGAAATTGAAATGGTCGCTCAATGATTTTCACTTTTTAAAAGCACTTAATTGTAGTTTTGAACTGCATTTTTTTCCATGGCTTTATTCTTATAGACCTTATCAGAGACACTTGAATCATGCAGCTCAGATTTTTAAAACTGAAAACACTGTTATACAATGCCTGTAAGTGATAATTAGCGATAATTAGCAAAGTTCGCAAACAGTGTTTCATTGTCGCAAAACAGTTTTTCTTGTCGCAAAGAAATTTTAAACATGTTCAAACAATGTCCTCTGCGACAAGAAAAACGCATAGTCGCAATTTACCTTTCGCAAACACTCTCGCAAATATTCGCGCGAATATTGGTCACTAAAGGTTTATGGTTGCTAAAGGTCGCTAAATGTATAGCTAATGGCAGAGGCAAACCCCAATTTTCGCCGATATTCGTCAGAAAAGTTGGCGAAACCCCCCCCCCCCCAAAAAAAAAAAAAAAAAAATACGCAACATTCGTAAGCATTCGTCACTTATTAACGTGGGTCATTGTTCATGATTTATAATTTTTACTGTACAGTTGTGTTCATGGTACAGTGTATATGAATGTTTATAACTGTATATAACTGTTTGGCATGTGTAAATTGTGTATTTAATGGAAACCCATTCCTTTTTTTTCAAAATAAACACAATTACAGCAAATAAAATTCTTAACCGTTTACCATTGATATTGTCACTTATTTCCCGTTTTGTTGCGATTTGTCCAATACCTATTATGAGTGGTTCATTTGAGGCTAATTATTTCTTTATCGTCATCCTATAATTCATCCTCACCATTGGACATCATCTTGTTCGTCATTGTCATTATTTTTACATCAACAATTCACTATCGTCAGCAATATCAATATCAACACAAAAGTCACAACATCATCGTCGTCATCATCATTATCAATCATCATTATCATGATCATCATCTCATCATCATCATCATCATCATCATCATCATCTCATTATCATTATCATCATCATCATCATCATCATCATCATCATCATCATCTCATCATCATCGTCGTCGTCGTCGTCGTCATCATCACCACCATCTTATCAACATGGGCATCATCATCACCATCATCATCTTCACCATCATCACCACCGCCACCATCATCATCATCGCAATCATTATCCTTAACATGATGATAATGGTCATCATCATAATCATCATCATCATCATTATCACCATTACGGCATTACCATTACACTACCACTCCCATTATACCGTCATCTCCATCATCGTTACTACATGTACTACTACCACCACCACCAGCACCACCATCACCACCATCATCATCATCATCATCATCATCATCATCATCATCATCATCATTATCATCATCATCATCATCATCTTCATCATCATCATCATTACCACCACCGCCACCACCGTCACCATTATCACCACCATTATCATTACCACCACCACCACCACCACCACCACCACCCATCATCACCACCATCGTCATTACCACCACCACCACCACCATCATCATCATCATCATTACCACCACCATCATCCTAATCATAACAATCACCATTATCATCATCATCATCATCATCATTATCATTATGAGTTTCACTCACATCAGAACCGACATCGTGTTCCACCTCAAGAATTTTGATAGTACCCTATCTATTCCCCTTTCCATTTTTTCCATTTTTTTAGATGGTAGAAAACTACATCGTTTTTCTATCCCATTTTCCTCTTCCCGCTAGTCTATACCATTTTCACTATCTCAGTTTTTCAGACCTATACCCATTTAAACGTAAAATCCACCATTAAGGTAACAACACGAAAAATACATTTGCTAAATTTCTGATACTCGCAATCACAAACAGAAGGAAACGGCAACTTCTAGATATTCAAAACACGTTCTCACATGCATTGTAATCTTTGATATCTCAAGATTTGTAATATACTTCTAATATGTGTGATGCATCCGTTGTGCAGTGTACGGGTAGACATTCAACGAAAGTTATTCCCGTGTTACCCGAATTTCACAAAATTCTCATCGTACTTCCTTTTATGGGCAAGGTAGAACTTTGTGAAAATAAGAGACCCTCTCCATCGCTTGCTTTCAGCCACTCAGTAACCTGATACTTAAGTTCATCGCGATTATTTGTGAAATGCAACAAATCTTCCTAACTTCTCTACCGACTCTCTTGTTTTTTTGACAGATTTGTGGCAAGTGTTTGAGAAATCGGATCTATATGATTTTATGTCAATGAAATATGTCGCTTCTCTGAGAGCACTTTATGTTTATTGATATAGGATGTTGTGATCACATTGCGGTGCCGATTTGAGGTATCATAATACGCGATTGTTGCATCCGTTTGTTGCCCCCATGCATTTGCTGAAAGAAATGAACTTTTGCGGAAGACTCATATTTCGCAAAGACGATAATCGCATGATTGTTTCGCCATTCATCTCGAAAAATTATACCTGTAATTCAGGACAAAACTGCTGGGAGGATAAAGTAATCTATCATCATAGATGAGAAGTTATTAGTCGTTCACTGGTGTAGGTAAGAGCGACCCGAGGGAAACCACTTACGTTTCGACCAGGAGGAGTATAGAGGAAAAGGTAGAAAATGAAAAAGAAGAAAAGAAAGAAAAAAGAACTGGTGACAATGACGACGACTAAGAAGAAAGAAGAAAGAAGAAGAAGAAGAAAAGAAGAAATAGTAGGGTTAGGGTTAGGGTAAAATCTTAGGGGTCGAAAAATAACTGTCGGGGAAAACGTTTAGTCTCGCCAAAAAACTTAAGTATCTGCCAAACTTAACAAGACCAGACATTCTCTGACAAGCAGGGGGCGAGGGGGCCGACGACGACCAAACCAATTTGTCCGCCCATTTTGTTTACCTGCCAAATTACAAGACAAATTTCATCCGACACGCGGGGGTGGGGGTGGGGAGCAGGGACTGACGACGACCAAAACCATTTTTTGCCCCCAATTTTTTCCTGCCAAATAACAAGGCCAAACCTCATCCGACGACAAGCGTCGGGGGGGGGGGCAGGGGACCGACGAGAACAATAATCATTTTTGCCTGAAAAATGTTACTAGCCAAATGAACAACAATTAGGGGCGAAATTTTCAAAACCGCAAGACGGTAAAATAGCGTTATTTTCATTACTTTGAAAAAAATAGGGGGCGTCCGCACCCCTACCCCCCCCCCCCATGGCGCCGCCCCTGAGTAGTAGAAGAAGAAGAAGAAAGGAAGGAAAAAAGAAAAGAAGAAAGAGAAGAAGAACAAGAACAAGAACAAGATTAACAATAACAAAAATAGCAACAACTCGAAGTACATTGTTCTAAAGCACGATATTGTATCGATAAGAACATTGTACTGTATCGATAAGAAGAACATTGTACTGTATCGATAAGAAGAACATTGTACTGTATCGTTTTTATGTACCGTTTGTCATAGAATTCCAAGAGGAATTCCTGTACTGCATAATCGCAGCCCAATTGACATAATTCCCCTAGTTTGACTCTTTCACTTTTGAAAGAAAGGGTCTTCAACAAGCTCCAAACTGCGTCGTCTTGGTTCCCAAAGGTACCCATCCCCATTTTATCCTTTTCATGCAATAGTTCGTTTTATGTCAATGTCAATTTTGTCCATACACGTTCTGACATCATGGGAACAGTATGACAATCTGAGGGTGTAGTTTTCGTGCTGACTACAACAGGTGGTCTACGTGCGAAACTGGGCATTCATCACACCGATGCGGTATCATGCAACTTTTTTCCTTCTTCTGTTAGATCGAGACATCAGTTCAAAGATTTTTTTTAGTCGAAAAGAGATTTAAGCCTGTTGTCCTCATCTGATGAACCCCTGCCAAGGAATCATGGCCATTTATCACAATATCATTCAATCATTCTGTAGTATTTCCTTTCCATCAAGACGGCGTGTTATTTACATTAAATGTAAATAAACGTAGACGTAATGTTGCGGTATAGGGCAGAGGTGATGAGCTATGGTATCCGAATGGCTCAACAATCTCCACATAAGTGTTCAGTTGATGGATATACAATACGTTAGGAGGAGATGAAGAAGTTGTAGGTTACAAGCAGCAATCAAAATGCGGAGTTTCAGAATGATTTAGATCCCCGTGCTATTACAATAAATGTAATCTTATCGTGTAATAAGATACAACCAACAACGCACTAATTTATTTGAAATGTCCATTATTTGTGTACTTTTTATTTCAGATGTTACTGTTTAAATTGCAGTGCACTTTCCTGCTCATAAATGAGAGGCGAATAATTTCGTAAGTTGTTATCAACACGCCAATGATTTTAGTTTATTCCTTTGATTAATATTTCCGAATAAACATTAAAGTTATGATAAGCATGACCGTTACATACTTATAATATCACCTACATTATATTTTTAATAATAAGTGAATGAAACATAAATATTATCAAGTTCGCATTTGTTGATTTTAAAATATAGCTCTACGAAGAAATTTTCGTTATTCCATTAATCATTCACTAATTTTAGCGCTTATATATTCTAAAAAACATATCAGCTATTTCAAACCAAAATGTGTTCAATTATGCATTTTCGGTTACAAAAGCATTTTAACAATGATATTTCGTTGAGGTGTACACGATAAATCGCGGGTTCTAAAACCATGACGGAAATTAATGAACAAAATGATTTATTTAACCAAGTATTAATTGGACGTTAAAAAGATAATCGAGCATATTATAAAAGTTCATGCAGATGCTGGAATTGAAAAAAAAAATACATCTTAATTTGGACATAAATACAAATCTAATCTTGATATAATGAAAATAGTATGTGAATATATATAAATGCCCTTTCAGATATGTTGTACTTCGCGCCTGTTTTAGCATAATGACTGTCTGATTTAATATACACACACGCACTCTTCACTCCAATTTTTAAAACAAACACGGCATTTGGTAGAGAACAAGCGGGCAAAGTTCAGAGCCCGAGAGCAAACACAACCCGGAGATACTATTACAGCGATCGAGAACTTGATATCACCCATCGGATTCGGAAATAACGCGCAAGGAGTATCCAAAGGTCAGTAATATGCAAGACTCCTGCAGTGAACGTACGACAGAAACCAACATGGCGTCCTTAGTTACGAGTTATGTCCTCGGGCGAACGCAAGAAGTCATGCTATGGGGCACAGTTTTCTCTGCTGTATGTTTGTCGCTGTTGATTCCCGTTACTGCACGATTGGACGTGGGTAAGAATTTATGTCTTCTTTTGTTGGGAAGTGTGCATGTTATACTGACAAATTTGGTCGAACAAACAGTTTTAAACAATAAGCTCCAGACCATGTAGCAAGTAGAATGGCACTCGAAATAAAACATCTTCCGTGGTTGTAGGCTATCAAGCATCGAGCAATGCATTGAATGATTTGAATCTGTTATAGTTTATGCAATTTGTATGGAGGAATTGTTTTGTCATGTATTTGTTTAGAAGATGGTTTATCATAATTGGACTAAATGCGAACCAAAAAGTTAAAATATTTGGATAATTTCGTTATATCTCTTCACCAAGAATATCAATTTACAAATTACAATTAACCATGTATACGGATAAGATTTCGCCGAGAGTGACTGGCGAATACTTTACTGGAACAGTAGCCGACATTTCATGTCACGACTCACGAGTGAGGCGACAAAAACACTGAAGGCGAAATAATATCACCCTCGCGCAGGGAAAAACGCCTCGAGAATGGTTAAAAAGTGGAAAATCTGTCTTTGAAACCCCCTCCCCTATATTAATAAAGTTTAATAACCTATTTTCATTTGTCCGTTAAATATAGGTTCACAGGAAATTCATCAAAAATACTAACAAAATACGACAAAAATAACATGAAGTTTCGAAAATCGGGGGGAGGGGGGACATGCCCCCGTCCCCCTCCACGGGATCGCCGCCCATGTACTGGAAATATTATAAGGCCATTATTTGGTTAATATCTAATGCAACAAAGATTGTCTGCCCGCAAATTTGTCATTAAAAGAATAACATCTTTGATTGTACTTTTTACAAATGGTGCTCGCTCTTGGTATTCTCATCTATTGCACCCCCCCCCCGTTTTCTCTCTTCCTCCACACTCATATATGTGAAAATAAAAGTCATAAGACATGTTGGTTCGAAGAAAACAGCTTATAATGACATTCTCATTATATACAGAGAAGCGTTAGCCTATTCCAATTGATGTATATGGATCAAAATACAGAGGACTATCGTCATATTTGTTGGTTGGACCTGTAATAAAGAAAGCAAAATTAATAGAATCACATATGCTACTATTTTTTTCCCCAAGTCATTCAAAGATTGTGTCAGGGATGTGCAAGTCCATTACTTCCTTCATTATCAATACCAAACGGTAGTTTAGTACTTACAAATGGTGTGTTGAAAGTCTGAGGATCCATACGTCATGAATCTTGTTGTTTTATGAGGAAAAACTAATAACGACATGTTACCAGAATGTTTTCTTTCTCTGTGAGTTTTCAATTTGCTCCAAACTGCGAATTAGGCGGTTACTGTGCACCGTAGCAAGCCAGCGCAGCCCTCTGATTGGCTTAACGGCTTATCCCTCGCGCGACCTTTGGCTAACGGCTGATCGGACCGATTTTGGAACGGCACGTGCTACGTTTGAACGTCGCGGATTTTTTTGAAATTTGCTTCGAGCAAATTTGAAAAAGGATGAAGTTTAACTGTCCCAGATTTTCACCAAAACTCAATATTTACTCCCAAGTCTCTATGAGAGGTGTTTATTTATATTAATCTTCACATTGGATATGATTTCAGCTGATTTCATCATTATAGATGTTTTTTGACGTGCAAATCAATGACACAATCTTTAAACGAATAGGCCTACCGACCCTTTACTACCTGAAATTTTGAGTTTGGGAATAACATAATGCATTAAAAAGAAAATCCAGATTTTGCCAGATTAATTACACAAGATAACAAGATTACTGCTCATTAATGTTATAAGTCAAACTGAAAATTTCCCGAAAACTTTCGAAGGTTTTGTTTATAATTTGCTAAAGTAAATCGAGTTTCGATTGGCTTCATGGCTGAATATATCAAAGGCGCTCGATTTTTTCTTCCGATTTTGGAATGTCAAGAGTATTGCAAGCACGCCAAACCCCCCCCCCCCTCCCCCACCAGTCCCGTACGTTTGTGGTTATTCTTCTAGATCTTGTTCATAATCGACATCATTGAAACATTCATTATTTAGGTTGTGGCATTTACTGTTGAACGAAACAAAAATATCCATATTCCATGCCATTTTTTTTATAGAAATTGTATTTAAAAACCATAACCACGTAGGTTTATTATTTACTCACGATGCTATGTTTTGTTTTGTTTGTTTTTTAATTGCACATTATTACTTGAGCATTAATTAAGAGCATCGTTTTTTAACAGCCATGTCATCATTCGCACAGACTGGTCCCGCAGACTAGTCTTGATTAGCTTGAGTATACTTTCCGTTTCCTCACAAATTGGACGGGTGAATCGATGAAAAACTCTCTGGAGATCAACAATATATACTATCCAACTTGATATCAAGGAGGATATGAAGTGTTTATGGGATCGAATATATTATAATATGCAACATAAGTCGTTCTTTCCTTCCCTGCTTATCACGTAGACAGAAGACTTGTAACGATCGTATGCCACTGACAATGGTTACGAAGATCGCCACCTAGTGGCAATCGAGATATGAAATATCATTGGAAGCTATCCAAGTTGACTTAAAAGATATCAAAATTATGGTCCTGCGAAATTGAAAACGGATAAATCCAAAACAAGAAAAGTACTTTCACATCAAACGATTCGTGAAAGTTGTGTTTTTCGTTCCATAGGCCTAACCGTGGATCGCGTGAAACTAACATCCGAGCTTGTTTTGGGGCCTATCTCACACAAAGTGCGCTCATCGTCTAAAATAAAACATTGTACAAGAAAAATTTACTGATCTATTACAATTATTATTGAACAATTATTGAACATGTGATTCGCACATGGTGGATTACATATTTTGGACACTTTTTAAAGTTTTCTATTTATTAAATGAACGAATATCTGGCAAGTAAGAGATTAGAATTGTTTAAACTAACTGAAAGATTCTCGGTTTTCACGTATATTCGTTTGACATGCGTGTTTATTTCTTTCTTTGATTTATTTGAACCTGCAATGAGTACATAATGTCGTCATATTTGTAGTCTACTTTTCCAGCCACTGCAATTCTACGGTTGATGCGTCAGTCGGTGGTCTTATCGAGCCCGACTCGGTTCTTCATTACAAAGAAAACATCGACTGTACCATGACACTAGCTGCACAACCGACTCACAAACTATTCTTGCAGTTTCATCGTTTCATCTTAGAAAGCGCCGTCAACGGTGAGTTGGGAACATAGCGTTGGTCTGTGATACCGTCTGCGAGTACGAGATATCAATGTATAACATTCCGAAACAATAGTTCAATAATCGCATAAGTTTTTGATGACACTTCAAAGTTACAAGATTATAGCAGTGGGACGATTATGAATAGGTTATTTAAGAAAACAAAGAAAATTATAGTAAACAGTTTCTGCTGATTGAATTCAAGGAAATTTCCTTCATGAAGAGTACAATTTTTCAGAAAATTTCTTAGATAAATTCACGGTTTTACTCAAAAATCACATTTATTCTTCCGCTCTATGGGGCTGTGGAGGCGTAATGTTTTCGGGTTGAACATCTAGCCTGTTTCATGTTATCATGACTTGTTATTCATGTATGGATGTTTGCATGTATGTATGTATGTATGTATGTATGTATGTATGTATGTATGTATGTATGTATGAGTATGTATGTATGTATGTATGTATGTATGTATGTATGTATGTATGTATGTATGTATGTATGTATGTATGTATTTACTGGTTGATAAGTTGATTGATTGATTGATTCAATCATTTAAAACTAATCAAATGCAATTAAACAGACATGGTTTTAATGATTTATTTGCTACTTTATTCCCCATTTTATTTCTTTATTTTTTATTTACTTACTTATATTTACTTGATGTATTTATTTTTACTAGTATTTATTTATGTATGTATGCATGTATTTATTTATTTATTTATTTATTTATTTATTTATTTATTTATTTATTTATTTATTTATTTATTTATTTATTTATTTATTTATTTATTTATTCATTCAATATTGAAGGAATGTGTCCGGATAGTCTTACCGTATATGACGGCGATACGGTGAACAGCAAGCCCCTGACGCCTGAGCTCTGCGGGCGTCTCTTCATGTTACCCGATGTGATCTCCACTGGAAGCAATGTTACATTCAGATTCAAAACGGATAATAGCGGGCGAGCGTTGGGCTTTGGTATATACTACACACAATTTACGGAAGGTAGGCGTACTTCCGTAAATTAATATATTGTATATTTGAAATGTCATTTTTGTTTTACCAAATATGAAACATAAATGAATGAAGCTATATATTAATGACACAAACCTGGTGGAAAACAAACTAAATTATTCTGAACTTTTTCAAAATTACAAACCACCACGCAACATAGCTTCTGAAGGTAAAATCATACAGTTAAATAGTTTTAACATGATTGAAAGCAGTTTTTTTTTAAAATCCACACGTCTATACGATAATAAGCTCAGTGCTGTAAAGGCAGTGTAGATTTTGTCACTCAAAACTAAGATCCTACTGCTACTTTTCAGATCTGAATTCTATCACACGTGCACAGAAATAATAGAAACACAAACAACACAATGAACACACACACACACACACACACACACACACACACACACACACACACACACACACACACACACACACACACACACACACACACACACACACACACATACATGCACATGCAAACACTACATAGTAGAAGAAGAAGAAGAAGTAGTAGTAGTAGTAGTAGTAGTAGTAGTAGTAGTAGTAGTAGTAGTAGTAGTAGTAGTAGTAGTAGTAGTAGTAGTAGTAGTAGTAGTAGTAGTAGTAGTGGTGGTGGTGGTGGAAGTAGTAGAAGTAAAAGTAGTAGCAGTAGAAGTAGTATAACGGTGATATTTTCAAAAGAACGACTTATTTTGCGTGACGCTTCATGTTCTTGACTCTTACTCAAACCTACAGCTCCCTGCTCTGATAATAAATTCGAATGCAACAACAGTCGATGTATCGATCGATCGATGCTTTGCGATACTGTTAATATGTGCGGAGATTGGAGTGACGAAGGAAATTGTACTGGTAAGTATCACAAAAAGAGTAGGTCCTATGCGGGAATAATACATATTACATAATAGCATTCTAAATGTGAAAGCAAAATGTGTAAAAACTCTATAGCAGTTAATTGCAGTAAAATACAAACAATAAATTTGATAAAGAAAAACAGAAAGGAAGAAAGAAAGCACGTAACAAAGAAAGAACAGGGAAAAGACTTAAAAGGTGAATGAAAGGTATGAACGCATGAATGAATGGATATATGAATAAATGAGTGGATGGAGGAAAGAAAGAAATGAAGGAAGAAAGGAAAGAAGAAAGAAACACAGAAAGAATGAAAGTCAAGGTACGGAGGAAGGAAGAAAAAGAGAAATCCTGTACGAAAGTATGGAAAACATGAAAAAATCTACAGAAGAGAAACTTGTAGGATTGTAGCTTTCCCCAAAGCATAAACATTACGGAATATGGGCAGTGTATAAATAGTGATGTTATGAATTTTAATCTTCTTGCACTCTACCAGTCATACCCCCAGAACCACCCCGCCTCTCCCTGGCCGCCATCGCGGGCATCGCGGTCTCAGCAATGGTCTTCCTCGTCGTGGTCGTCCTCGCCCTCGTCCATCTGGGACAGTATTGGCATGAGAGGAAGATGCTGAAGGAACTCGAGGCGGAGGTCGATCACAGCATCAAAGAAAACCCGTACTCCAAGTATTCCAGCAGCAACAACAGCAGGGACGACTTCACGGTATTTAGTCGAAAACGCACTTCCAAAGTGTCACCGGAACCACAGTAACCCCGATTGTAATTTCAGACCCCGAAAAAATGTCTGAACTCGTCAGGGACTACGCCCTTGAACAGAAGCCCCGAAATTGTGCAAATCCTCTGACTCAAACTTAGATGTACTACGAAAAAAAAGGTTCCCAAAAGGTTCTCAATTCTGTCACAATAGCAGAACCAATTTTGGTGCTTATCAGAACCATTTTACGTTAAAAAGGTTCGTATGAGAACATTTTGTTTAAAATGTTGCTGACAAGATTATTTGTTGATCCAAAAGGTTCTGATTAGCCCCCCAAATGGTTCTGGTATTCTGACAAAAAATGATTCTACAACGAACCCTTTTAAAGTGTACAATGCCTCTTTCTCAGTACGTACACAGTTTGACCAGTGTATGAATTATCGTCCCTGGGTATGAGATGTACTAGTCGTCTGTTCGCGGTGTGCTATTTCTTTCCAAACAAACTAAGTGTCAACGTCTTATAGATTTTCGTTTTATTTTAATTGAGTTCCAATTCAGTGAATTAATTTCCATGAGTGGGTTAGAAAATTAAACGTCTGTGTTGCAAGTAGTTTTAATTTCAAGAAGGGGCGTCGATCATGTGGTGGCAAGGGGGCGGTCGCCACCCCAATGAAAATATTAGCATACATGCCAACCTCCCGACATGAAAAAAAATCTTACTGATGCAGATGAAAAATCTTATTCTTAATGCAAATTGAAGGAAAAATCCTACTGTGTAAAAATCGCATGGTATAAGTATACTGCACATTCTTCAAACAATCTTATTTTTATCCGAAAATCTTATTTTGTGGATTTGGATGGTGAAAAATCTT